>SRPZ01000023.1:0-187323 GCA_018360255.1 Claviceps maximensis
GACGAAGGGGCTTGTTTTTCTTTTTTCTTTTTTCTTTTCTTTTTTTTTCTTTTGCAAGGAAGGTCTTCTTTTCTTTCCGGTTCAATGAGCAAGAGGCGCCACCAAGGCTCCCATCCCAAAAGCCGCCGCGATGGTCACGAGGCTCGACACAGACAGCAAGGAGATGCCGCTGATGCCGTGGCCGGACGTACACCCGCCTGCCATTCTCGACCCCACGGCCATCAACATACCTCCGGCCATGGCCAACGAGGGAGATACTTGGCGCAGCGCGGGCACGAATGCCGGGTCGTCCGGAAGCAGCTTTAGCAAGGCCCACGAGCCGGCGGTGACACCGGCCGCGAAGAGCATGTTGCTGTATGAGCGAGGCTTGGCGGCGGCGGCGGCGTCGGCGCCCCGGACGAGCCACCAGAATGAAGAGCCCATTTCCTCAAAGGAGCCCGAGATGCCGAGCATGGACCGTCGAGTCAGAATCGAGACCAGCTGCGCTGCTCCGATGAGCAAGCCAGCCGTGACACCGGATAATCTTGTCCCGGAAACAAAAGCAGAAGCAGAAGCAGTTTCAGGTACGTGGAGTGCCATCGTGGCGGCAATGGCTCCCATGCTTGCCGTCTCGAGGAGAAGAACCGTCGCGGCCTTTGAGAATCCCAGGTGCTCGTTCACGATGCCTGGTTCGGGCCGCACCGCATTCTTCTCACGCAGCCGCTGGACTCCCTTGCTGAGGATGCCGGTCCAGAGGATGCCTCCGAGAATGGCCCCGTCCAGGGCATGCAAGCCGCTCCGTACCCCGGCCGCGAGCTGTGCGTACAGTGTGCCGGGACAGGATCCCGCGAGGGCCATGCCCGCGCCGAGGATGGCCCCTCCGAGGAGGTTGCCGTCGTACTTGGAGAAGAGGCCTAGCGGGGAGGACATGCGGGGGGGGATGTGAACGTAGCCTAACCTTTCGGCAGCATAGTATATTGCTCTATCGGGAGGAACCTACTGTAAGTTGCGGTTTTCTTAAACATGAATTTGTAAATTGAAGAAAAACGACAGCAAGAGAGACAGAGTTGCATTCTCGGGTATGCGCCTTCTTATTTATAATGGCGTATTTTGTATATACATGAACATACATGCTTTATATGTATATACACAAGACAGATGATGAAAAAAAAAAAAAGGGGGGGGGGGGGGGGTTAACGCACGCGCTCGCAGCAGTAGCAGCAAGGAAAGCCTGCCCCATGTGCCAATTTTCCAACCTCAACTGCGAAATCACCACTCCAGGGTCGTGAAATCCGGCGGCTGCCATGGCGGCGCCGAATGCGGCGCCCGATATCACCGTCGCGGCCATGTGGCTTGATGACCCGAGCTCTCTTTTTGTTCCTTTTTCCGCGTGGTGACCTCTTTCGCCACGTGAGATTTGTTGATGAAAATGAAAATACAGTACAGAGAGGGAGGTTCTTTTGATCCAGAAAGTCCTGTGTAGGACAAATGAAGAGTGAATTCGTCGTGTCAAGGTCTCAGACGGTGTCGGAGAGGGGATGAGACCCGGACACACTGAGTCTTGAATGCATGGATTCGTTATATATGAGACTGGTAGAACGGCAGAGGCTTACTGCTGGTGTTTGAAGGATTCGGGCATTCGGGAGAGATGGCGAGCGTGAAGGGGTTAGTGGTCTTTTTTTTTTCTTTGCCCCTTTTCCTTTTGGCGTCGATTGTGTTCGCCGTTCGGGGTCCATGCTCCACAGCGGCATTCCATCGATCAAGAGGGGGGAGGTTGCGTGGGCGGCGGATGAGGAGTTCCTTTTGATGAGGAGTTCCTTTTGATGAGATGTTTCCTTGTGAGATGGAGGGAACGCGCTGGTGATTCTGCTCCGTCGGCGACTTGGAGGAACATCCGGAAAGGGGAGGAGGAGCAGATTCGGCGATATCGGGACGCGGGGGAGCTGGCGACGATGGAGTCGGGAACCATGAGTCCGGGATCGGGGACCATCAAGTCCATGACGCGGTTCGTGTCTGTCTGTCCGGTCGGCGTCCAGCACGCTCTGCGACGCCGTTCGGCGACTGCACTGCACTGTCTCAGCACTGCCTCTGCGTGTTCCAGCCGACGGGCCCGTGCCGGTGGCCTCAAATCATCCATGCATGACGCCACGACACGGCCGCAAAAGGACATCAGCCATCCATCATCAATCCATCAATGGCGCTCGACGGGCGTGCGACGGAGTGCACGTGCACCTGAAACAGCTGGCAGCTGGTACTTGGTGCGCGCCGCAGCGACAGACGCGGCCGGCAGCACAGTTCGACGACGGGCGCCGTCGCAGGCAGGCCGAGGCACACGCCCGAGAGGTGCTCTCTGTCAGCGAGTCCAGGCACTTGACGTCAACTCCTCGCCCGGCCCAAGCCTACAGCTCTCGACTGCTCACCAGCCAGTCGACCTACCCTCATGTTATCTGACCCCTCGCCAGTCCGGCATCTGTCCATTGCGAACCAGCCTTGATCCATTTCAAGATACAATTTACTTGCGGTTGTTTCCCTCGCTATTCAGACTGTCCCCTGTTTTATCCATCAAGGCAATTATAATCCTCTGTTGTTGTTGTTTTTCTTTTTCTTTTTTTTTTTAAAAAAAAAGAAAAAAAAAAGAAGGACGGGCAACGACAAATAGGAGAGCATCCTAAAAGACAAATCAATAAAAACACAACTAAAAAAGAAAAGGAACCGTGAAGAAATACGCCTAACCGCAATGTCTCGTGTTCTCCATGTTCAGAAAACGGACGGCAAGCCTGGCCAGGTGTATTACCCGTACGTTTTCTTTTTTTCTTTTTTCTTTCTCTTTCCCCCTCCAAATCTACGCTTCTTATGATCTTGTACTGCACATCGTTGAAACGTGCGTCGAACAACAAGACAAACTGCTCCACAAAAAGTGAAAAACAAAGAATCCCATCAAACGGCAGCAATAATTTAACGACACTTGCAGCATCAAAATCAGACATGTCCCGATCCCGACCATCGGCCCCAACCAGCTCCTCGTCCGCATCGACGCCGCGGCCCTCAACCACAAGGATCTCTTTATCCGTCGACACCTCTACCCGGCCATCTCGTTTGAGAACCCCCTCCTGGCAGACGGGTACGGGACCGTGGTGCAGGCCGGCGCGGACGTCAGCCCGCAGAACAAGTCGCTCCTGCTCCACAAGCCCGTCCTCATCAACCCGATGAGCAGGTGGGAGTCGGACTCGGACGGCCCCGAGGGGCAGGGCACGGTCCTCATTATCGGGGCGTCGTCCATGACGAGCATGGGCTGTGGGCAGGACTACGCCGTGGTGGACGAGGAGGACGTGGTTGCCGCGCCGGCGCATCTGACTGCCGTCGAGGGGGCGGCTCTCCCGCTCGCCGGCCTGACGGGTTGGCGCGCCCTGGTGACCAAGAGCCGCAATGCAGAGGCCGGGAGGAACATTCTCGTGACGGGCATCGGCGGTGGCGTGGCGCTGCAGGTGCTCCAGTTCGCCGTCGCCATGGGCTGCCACGTCTACGTCACCTCCGGGGATGAGGCCAAAATCGAGAGGGCCCGGGCCATGGGCGCCCGGGCCGGCGTCGTCTACACCCGTGAGGGATGGGAGAGGGAGCTCAAGGCGCTGTTGCCGCCCGAGAGGTCCTTTGTCGACGCCATCATTGATGGTGCGGGCGGCGATATTGTCGCCAAGGCGTGCAAGCTTCTCAAGCCGGGGGGCGTCATCGCGCAGTACGGCATGACGGCCGGGCCCAAGATGGAATGGTCCATGCAGGCCGTGCTGATGAATGTCGAGCTGCGTGGCACGACCATGGGTTCCAAGAGGGAGTTCAGGGACATGGTGGCCTTTGTCGACAAGCACAAGATACGGCCCGTCGTGAGCAAGACCGTCCAGGGCCTGGGCAATCTCGACGGCATCGACGAGCTGTTTCGGGACATGGATGCCGGCGCGCAATTTGGCAAGTTGGTCATTGAGATAAACGATCGTTGCCCTTCCTCACCGAAACTGTGAAGCGAGACGGGATTCACCCTTTATCACATGCTGGGACACGACGCCGTGTGAATGGATGCGAAAGAAAAGAATCCAAAGAATTGGAAAATCGAATTCTGCTCGACTATATCAAAACGCCTTTTTGGATGCCGCCAATGTAGATACATCTCCTGCCCTCGGACCAGACCCTTATTCCAGTAATCATTCGGCATGAAGAGACTGTCGAAAGGACAAGACACACATATAAAAAAAATGGTAATAATAGAAAATGAATATACGTAAAAACATTATAAAACGTCGCAAAGAAAAAAAAAAAAGGGGGGGGGGGGGGGGGTAGATAGTTTCAGCAGCCTATTCTGAAGACTTCTTTCGCTTCTTCTTGGGCCTGTCCTCCTCAGGCGGCACAAACTCTGCTTCTCGCTCCTTGGCCTTTTCCTCCTTTCGTTGCTGCTGCTTCTCCTTGCGCTCCTCTTTGACGGCCCTTTCCTTGGCTTGCTTGCCCAGAAAATATTCACCACTCTCAATCTGCTTGTCGACCTTACTCTTCTCAGGTGCAGGCGGGAATGGCGTGTACACCTTCTTGGTCTTGTCGCTGACCTTGTGCGGAACACGGCGGCTGCTCAGCGTTTTCCTCTTGAAATTGGGCAAGAAACGATCCCAGCTCTCGTTGGCAAGTTCCGGGTCCTTGGCAAGCTCCTTCTTGATCATGAGCTCCTTGATGTGGTAGATTGGATGCAGATTGTTCATGCAGTCCTCGACGATTCTTCGCATCTCCTTGAGTCCCTTGTATCCGCCCATGGCGCAGACGGTATTTCCGTGAACAAGAATATACGTCTCCGTCAGAAGCTCTAGCGCCTTGAGTGTTGATCCATTCGGCCCCAGAAGTCTTTGTCTTCTCTTGACGAATCTTTCTTTGCTGCCAACCAGGTTTCGAATCTTGATCACGTCGCACGCCACGCCATCTTCCAGAATCTTGACCGCCTGCGGAGCTGGCACGCTCCTGGCCAGCAGCTTGATGAGATCGCGCGCGTTCAGTATCGCGGCCGGATCAAAGGTCTTTCTCGTCGTTTTCACCGTCATGGAACCTTCCACCAAGTCCAGCGTGCAAGCGATGCCATATTTTTCGAGCGACTTGGTCACGAGCGGCCACGCTTCTTTCAAGTATACTTCGCGATACTTGGGAAATAATGTGACAAAGGACGACTCTTCTGCAAAAGTGCCTCCCGCATTGTCCTTTGCTGTAAAGGTATCGACCTTCCACTTGTCGATATCGTCTGTATCCCACGGCTTATCTTTCTTATGTGTAGACGGCATCGTCTCGGTCGGAGCGTTGAAACAATCGGGTACACTTTCGGAAAAGATATATATGAATGTGTGAAGAAGAAGAGACAGAGTCAGAGATGGGGCTTAATATGTCTCAGTGCAGATAATTTTAAGGACCCCCAGCAATAAAAGGTAAACCAAGTGTCGTATCGCAAAGTTGGTGGTGATGAAAAAGCCTGATGATTCGCCGCGCCGCCTTTCAAGAGAGAAGGGGAAAAAAATATTGGGCTACCCAGCACCTTGTCGGACGATAGAAGTGTGCATGTGGGGCAAGCCAAGGATAGGTGCACCCCACCGCGCATGCATGCAAACACCCCAGAGCCAGACTCTGCCGATGCCAGTGTGAAAAGCTTCCAGTCCCCTTCTTCCACATCAGATGCGACCTGGACTTTTTGCGTGTGCTGCTGCAAACACCCACGACTGGCCGACGACTCTTCAACAAAGACAATACAGTCACCAGATTACCAAGATATGTCGAAAGCAAAGGGCGCCGCCAGCGGCCTTGACCAGGTGGTCAAACTAATTGTCGGAGCCGGTCAAGCGAGTCCCAGCCCGCCAGTCGGCCCTGCACTGGGAAGTAAGGGTGTCAAGTCAATGGACTTTTGCAAGGTACGTTTATCAAAATCGAACATTGAAGTCGATGGCCCGTTGGCGCCGCCCACGGTTTTGAAGCACTTTGAAAAAGTCTGCCAAGGCAATCGTCTAACTAACTTTTTTTTCTTTGCGCCCTCCGCCTTTCCGCCATGTTCGCACAGGAGTTTAATGCCCGAACCGCACACATCACGCCCGGTACGCCGATACCCTGCCGGGTGACTGTCCGACCAGATCGATCGTTCCACTTCGATGTGAGGACACCGCAAACATCGTGGCTTCTGCTCAACGCGGTCGATGCGTCTAAAAACAAAAAGGGGAATCGGAAGGGCGCGAGCAAGCCCGGTCACGAGACCATTGGGACCGTCAGTTTAAAACACATTTACGAAATCGCCAAAATAAAGCAGTCAGAGCTGCGGCTCTCGGGATTGTCACTGGAGGGGTTGTGCAGGTCGATTATTTACCAAGCCAAGTCTATCGGGATCAATGTGGTGGCTTGAAAAGAGATGATGATGAGACTCGAGCAGCGTACCTGGGATTTTTTTTTTTTTGAGATTTTTTTTTTGTAAGGAGCCGAACCGGATGGACGATATCGAAAAAAGATCTCAACGTAGGAGGTTCCAGAGCTGCGCGCTGGGCTGCAGCTGAATGTGCCATGTACCAATAGAGCAGCGGACGATCGAGTACGTGTATGATATTTCTTCTCGTGACACGGGATATATGTTTGAACGACGAACCGCAAGTATTGTACGCTGAAAGTTGTTTCAAAGTCATTCGATGTGCCCGAGGGGCGACATCATGTTTCTAGGACAGACGATACCCAGACGAAACAAAGATGAGAACTGCAGTGAAGATCTCTCTTGGAATTTGTTGCAAATGTGATGGGTTTCATGCTTGTATAGCAGCAAAAAACCAGCATCTTTGTCACAAGATGCGATCATCTCTCTTACGAAAACCCGGGGTAGTATTCTTTGGTCTGTTCAGAATGGTTTCCTGATATGGGAACGCAAATACCGCACCGGAGCTTAGCGAAATCCGTATAGACTTCAGCACACCAATTTTTCGTTATGTTTTTTTTTCATTTATTTTAAGACGATATGCAGTATGTATGCATGTATGTGCATTCAGATTCGTAATCATGTCTTAATGTACAATCCCCGCAGTAACTTTTGACTGGACGAGCCAGTCCTGGAGAATAGAGTTATAGAACGATTACAGGAAAGGCTTTCCAGCTCGACTCTTGCCATGCTGCTGCGTCGTAGGATGCTGAAGAGTAAGACAGGAGACGGACGGAAACGAGATTTGCACATACTATGTAGGTAGGTAAGGTAGGTAGGTATATGGTCGCTCAAGCTTTAGGCCACAAGTTCGTGTTGGGAATGAGGGAGTAGTATGAGTATCCCCGGCTTCCTTACTGCTCCTCACCATTGATATATTTCAGATATTTTTCTTCTCTGTCGAGAACATCCTCTCCTAATATCCATTCTCATTACCTGTCTATGACTTCTCATCGCCCAAAGTGCAGTTTAAAATTTCTACTCTAGCCTCTGCTAGCCGTGTTGAGCCGAGAGTCGGAAGGGGGCGGGGGCGGGGCCTGCCCGGAAAGTCGCGACCGATCTGCTTATTCTGTGAAGTCGAATTGTCTTGTGGCCGTATTGAGCCTTACCCTTGCGACGCCCTTGACACAAGCTGCTGATTCCAATTGACTGCGTGCACAATCCAGCACCCGAGTCCTGTAGTTCTCGACTGCAAAGGGCTGGTGAGACTCGATGAAGTTGGGGATGCAGATTCCTGCTTGGCAGGAAAGATGAGATGTCATTCTCTGGTGAAGTGGGTCATGGGGGATTCCGAAATTTTCTACGCCAAGAGTTGTACGGCGAATGTTCGGGATTCGCTACTCACTATACCTACTTTTTTCCTCATGTAGGCCGGTAGCTAGTTGCCCGAGCCCGGATCCAGCCATGCGACTCTGGATAGATTTTTTTTTTTTTTTTTTTTTTTTTTTTTTTTTTTTTTTTTGGTTATTTGAAAAAAAAAAAAAACATCTTTCTGTCCTTCCATCCTGTGCAATAGGCGTCCCAGGGCGACGAAGCTAGCTTGGTAGGTGCCGATGTCTTCGCGGACCAAAAATAGACTGTTGAAACTTTGCTGCGTTGGTTGGCTAAAAAATCCTTCTTGTGTTCGTTGACATGGTGCCTGAAGCACAGCAGAGGAGGGAGGGCACGCACGCACTCCGCACATGGCCGCCACGGCAAAATTCAAATCCATCCTGTACCGACCGATAGCTCGAAAGCAACCAACATGCAAAGCTGGGTCCCTTGTTGGAGGAGGAACAGATGCCCACCCACCAACACCAACACCAACTGACGCAAATGAAGAAAGAAAAAGACGTCAATCTTACTTTGACCATGTGGATGCGCTACACGTCGGGCAAGCAGCCTGATTGGCTCTCGTGCGCAGCCCCAAGAGCTCGTCGAGTTGCACAAGAGCCAACCACATCGGCTTCGTAACGCCGAGCATGCGCAATGGCGGCTGTCGACGCCAGTGCGGCGCCTCAAGTCCTTCGGAAAGCCGCCAGGCCGTGTTGGACCGACATGTTAAATAAAACTCGACTGGACCAACACCGACACTTCTTGCCTCACTCAAAACCTCGTCGACGCCCTCCATCGACCAGGCACGGCGGATATCTGGAAGTCCATCAACCTGCGTTGGCCGCCACTGCATTTTGTGCCGCTGTGGTGCCGTTGAGGCGACTGTCTTCATGGCGCCCTCCACGCCGTCGGATGCACTCGTCCGACGTCTCGGGCATCATCATGTTGCCGGTACGTCCAATGTTCCCGCCGTCCCCCCGACTCTTCCGACTTGAGTACACCCAGCGCAGCCCCCAGCACGCGGTACCCAGTCTGCACTGCAGTCACAAGACTGGAACAGTCAATCAGAACCATCATCGCGCGCGCCTCCCCCCACCCCTCGCATCCCTCCATCCCTCCATTCCATCCCTCCGTCTCGTCCCTCCGTCAATCACTTGGCCACCTCCATTCCCCGCGCTGTCCGGAGATATTTATGTCTGGTTGCAGCTGCAGATGCAACGCTGCCGTCCAAGCAGCTGGCAGCACGCTTATTTTCACGACATGACACCGTCGCCGACGTCCCTGTCTCTTGAAATCGTGCTCCCATTCTTTCTTTTGAATGTCTCGTCCAGGCCTCTGACTAATGCTACACGATGGACCCCGCAGCCCCTCATCAATCGTCGAAACTTTCACATGCCGCCGGCAGCGGCGACGACTTAAAAATGAAGCAGGATGTTCCCGCTGTTCGCTTCGCCGTGACGACGGAAGAGATATCGCCGTCGCCCCTCGCTGTCGACGATCAGCAAGATGAAAATTACAGTTTCTCTGAGGTCGCTGCGGATCAGCTCAAAGCTTTCACAAAATCTCTTCACGGCCGCCCTCTCCAAGAAAGACGCATGAACACTTTCCAATTCGAAGCCTTTTCGCTCCCTCCGTCTAGAGTAAGTTTGGTCACACCACTACTTGCACTGCGGCCCTTACAAATAGCCAAGCTTCACAGTCCTGATATATGTGTCAATCAAGGTCCCATCCCGGGATGATCAATCTCCCGAGTCTACTAGATTACCAACGCCCAGCTCCTCTGGGTTTCAATCTCCCCATGGCAGCCCAAGACTCTCCGCCCTGACCTCGCCGCCTCTGACTCCCGCCGCATCAGGCCCGCCTGCCTCGGCCGAGAAGAAAATTTTCAAGGAAAACGATGACAAGCGCCTGGCCTCGAGCGATCCCCGCATCATTACGCCTCAGACTTCAAAGTCCGTCGAAATGCCGGTGGCCCATGAGCCCAGACGGGCCCTTCCGCATCGAGCGGTGTCCTCGGATCATGTGCTCACACGAGCATCCTCGACAGAACATCAGAAGTCCCATAGACGGGGCATGTTTGGTGTCGGCCCTGGCTCAGTCCCCGTATCCAGGGAGTCAAGTCCTTCACGAGGCACTGCGTCTCAATTCTATTCAAAACCAGTGACCCCTGTCGGAGACATCAACGACCCTTATGCCAAAGGGAAACGACCACCACAACAGCAGCATCCCACACGACATTCCATCGACCCTCGCTTTGTCTTTTCTAGGAAGAAGAAGCACGGGTCGCCCTGTAGCTCCAAGTCCAATTTGAGCGAGAAACGTGCATCAGGCTTGTTTGGCAGGAGCGACGAGCATCTCTCGACCGAGGGCGGCCACTTTTACGCCCCACAAGGTTCCATGGCCGATTTGAAGCGCTTTTTCCGCATGTCTGGCCACAATCAGCATCTTGGTAATCCTACCAAAAAGAGAGAATTCTCGCCTGCTCCTGATACGAAGACGCTACCATCGTCGCGATCCTCTACCCCGCAACTTCCCTTTGGAGACGACCACGGCTTGACCTCGAAATATGGTAGGCTGGGCAAGGTTCTCGGTGCCGGTGCTGGCGGATCCGTCAGATTGATGCGTCGTAAGGAGGACAACACTGTATTTGCAGTCAAGGAATTCCGGGCCAGGCATAGCTACGAGACGGAAAGAGAATACAACAAGAAGGTGACGGCGGAATTTTGCGTCGGTTCGACTCTGCACCATGGCAATATCATCGAAACGTTAGATATTCTCCAAGAAAAAGGTCGTTGGTTTGAAGTCATGGAATATGCCCCGTTCGATCTGTTTGCCATTGTCATGACAGGCAGGATGAGTCGGGAAGAAATTCGATGCTGCTTCCTTCAAATTCTGAATGGAGTGACATATCTGCACAGTGTCGGGCTTGCGCATCGGGATCTCAAACTCGATAATGTTGTGGTCAGCGACAAGGGTATCATGAAGATCATTGACTTTGGCAGTGCTCATGTCTTCAAGTATCCGTTCGAAAATGACACTGTCGCTGCCAAGGGTTCGTCTTGTTCCTCCACGTGCTGCTCTGCGCAGGTCTCCTAGCACCGTCCTTTTTTGTTCAACCATGGCTAACTTCTTCACGTCATCACCTAGGAATCGTCGGATCTGATCCTTATCTCGCTCCAGAGGTGTATGATTCCAAAGAGTACGATGCAGCTGCCGTAGATATTTGGTCTTTAGCCATCATTTTCTGCTGCATGACTCTCAGGCGCTTTCCATGGAAAATTCCAAGGATGACGGACAATTCATACAAGCTTTTTGCGTCTGATCCCACCCCCGGACATGATCCATCGAGGCTCATCGACCATTCCAAATCGACTAGCGATCTGTCCACCACTGTGCCACGAGAATTTCTGCCCGAAGACGACGCAAAAGTAAAAGGTCATCGTCACAAACACTCGCAACACCATGTTCCCAACGACAAAGATGGCTCCGAAGCTACCCCAGGAGCCGACTCACAAGCCTCCCAGAGCACAAGTGGTACTGGAGAGCGCAAGGAAATCATTCGTGGTCCTTGGAGAATTCTTCGTTTGCTGCCAAGAGAGAGTCGCCACATCATACACCGAATGCTGGACCTCGACTCAAAGACTCGCGCCAAGATGGACGAGATTTTGGAAGAGACGTGGGTGGCGGATGCAGTAATCTGTCAGCAACTGGAGAATGGCGAGGTTCTCCCGGCAGAAGATCACACCCACGTACTCGAACCTCCCGCTTCCCAGCAGCAGTCGCCCAAGACTTGATGACATGCAAGGGAAGCAACTGTCTATTTCCACAAAAAAAAACCTTTTATTTTATTTTTATTTTTATTATTATGATTATTATTATTATTATTATTATTATTATCTTTTTTGAATTTGGGGACGACGCTCTCATTCATTCTATTATAATCTAACACGCTTTTCTTGTTCTTACTCGCGTTTGGTGGCGTTTGAAGACTGGGGGCCAGGAGATCTGGTTGTAAGTATGGATCAAAGTTCAAAGTCATGCATAATAGTGCTATTACAGAGAGAGCACCCGGATAGAAGCGACAGGATTGGACACGGACATAACACTAGTTAGTATATATGGTTGCATACGTATGCCTCGGGGCATTTTTAGTCGATATAGATGATATTACAATACAGGTAGAGTGTAGTAAAGTAAAGTTGCAAGACTCTGGTATACTCGAAAGATGATGGTCTCCTCTGTTTGAGTTGGTAAGCAACTCTCTTGGACTCTTAGCCCAGAATGAGGTGGGGGGCTTCCGGAACCGGGGAAAACCACCAGCCGGGTCGGACGGTTATGTTATGTGCCAGCTTTGTTTACAAGAGAGGGAAAAAAAAAATTGCCCAGACCAGACCTGGGACCTTCTCGAAGCTGTTGGAACAGGGCCCCACTCTAATTGAATTCGCAACTTCTTCTGCTTCGTCTCAAAAGCCAGCGGCCCTTTGATCATTCGTCAATCGCATCTTCTTCTCATCACGACTTCAGCGCAAATCCCCTCTTGCTTCACGCCCTTACTCAAACAACACACTCTAATCATAATGGTAGGTTCATGCACGAACCGGCACTCTTCTCTTTCTCGTGCTATCCCTCTTGTCCTCTCCCCGTCGTGACTATTCAATGCCCACAATGCATACAAGCCTCGGACGCTCCGGCGACTATTTGTTGTCGTCTGTTAGCAAGGCGCGTATGAAGGGCAGATATGAAATGTTCCGGGTTTCCGGTTTTGTGGAATCAAGAGCTGACGCGCGAAAACAAACGAACCTCGCAGGCTACTTCAATTCGATCCATTCGTGCCCTCGCACCTCTGCTGGACCGAGTCCTCGTCCAGCGCATCAAGGCTGAGACGAAGACGGCTAGCGGCATCTTTTTGCCTGAATCGAGCGTCGAGAAGCTGAATGAAGGAAAGGTTCTTGCCGTGGGACCTGGTGCGCTGGACAAGAACGGGAAACGACTGCCGATGGGTGTCGCAGTTGGTGACCGAGTCTTGATTCCTTCGGTAGGTTTTTTTTTTGCTTTTTCCTCTTTTGCGTTTTTCTCTCATCTTTTGTTCTCATCATAGAGGGTGCTTTCTTGAATGTCTCCTTTATGAGGAAAAAGAGAAGAAATACCGGGCAGTAGCGTCGCGTTTGCCTGTGCGTGTGATCAAGTGGCTGAGTAGCTAATATGGAATGCTCTACAGTTTGGCGGATCGCCAGTCAAGGCTGGAGAGGAGGAGTACCAGCTATATCGGGAAAGCGAGTAAGTTTGTCCATCCAGGTCCTGGATTCTACAGGGTTCTATTCTTGTCACGGAACACTAATTGGAATCTCTTCCTTCAGGATTCTCGCCAAGATTAACGAGTAAAAAGAATGCTTTCATCGAATAGCCGCCGACACGACGGGAAGGCAAAAATGACATAGGAAATGTACTATTCATGTAATATAGGGAGGGGATTAGAGTTGTGAGAGGTTGGTAAAGAGCGATGTTCATTGGCTTGGAATAGTATGTATGGTCACCACTTTTTTTTTTTCACAAAGTGGGATACTTTTACGGGCGATAAAAAATCGGAAAGCGACGGGAAGCGAAATGTTGCAGAGTATACATGTAAATCTCCACTCACGATCTACGACTCCTTGCTGGGCTGTTGGATGTGATGACATAAAAGTGCACATGAAACACGAGCCCTCCGTGAGCCTTTTTTTTATCTTTTTCGGCAAGAGATATTTTCTTCTGCTACTTCGTCTCCCCCATCTGGAAAGCTGTAGGCTCTGCTACTTGAAGCTTTCTATTATCTTTAT
Organism: Claviceps maximensis; assembly: GCA_018360255.1. NCBI lineage: Eukaryota > Fungi > Ascomycota > Sordariomycetes > Hypocreales > Clavicipitaceae > Claviceps > Claviceps maximensis. Next base: position 13,573 of record SRPZ01000023.1, read on the forward strand.
CCACGCTTTGAAAATAGGAAAAAAGAAAAGGAGAAAGAGACAAAAAAAAGAAAAAAAAAGGAAAAGAGAAAAAGAGAAAAAGAAAAACAGGCCAAGAAATTAAACTCTTCTACTTGGATACTTTTCCCTCGCAGACACGGCCAGCAGTGGTCCTCGCACTTTTTTTACTACGAGGTAACCTACCCGGTCACCAGTGGCAGGGACCAGGAACTGGACTTGTTTTGCGTCGCGCGTGGTGGCTTGGAGGAGTTAGGGAAGGTGCAGTCGTCAGCTGCCACTTCACATGTCTGGTTGCTATATCTTTCATGCTTGCACGATATTACCCCCCCGTGACCTCATTGCTTCCAGACAAAGTACCTCCCCAGGTACCTACTCTGTAGAGACCAAGGTGGGTACTCGGGCTGCGAGCCTGCAGTGAGTGGGTGCATGTACTTCTTCACTAAAGCTGACCTGGAACCATAAAACGTCAACTGGGCCAAGCTATGGAAAAGGGCGGGCTGAAGCCACGCTGCAAGTGCCAAGTACAGTGGGGTACTGCTTGGGTACCTCTCGCAGACCAGTCGAGCCCAAACAAATCGCTAGAACAACAAGCCGCCCGCCGTCCGCCAACCGCCGCTGCCTCGTCGCCGTCACCATACTTCCCCTTTCTTCCCTACGTTCTCCCGACATCCTCATCTCCCTCTGCGACCCGCGAACGTCCCTACAGATTCGTCCATTTGCACTGTGTCGCCCGTTGCATCGACTTACTCGACGAACTCATCTGACCCTGCAACGCTCACAATCTCATCACAATGCCGAGCAATCGTAACTACGACTTCTTGGTACCGGCCCCACCCCCCCCCCCCCCCCCCCCCCCCCCCCCCCCCTCTCTCTCACTCCCCACCAACACAGTCACCTCGTCGCATTCATCCTCTTTGCCCATGTCGCGACTCGTCGCCACCTTTTTTCTTCGGTTTCTTCTATTTTTGCCCCTTCATCTCTTCCCATATCATGAGAACCAATCACCTTTTCCGCGAAGGAGTTTGCCAAACACCAGCTGATTACCTCGTGCTGACCTCGCCACTCTTCTGGAAACTAGATCAAGCTGCTGCTGATAGGCGACTCCGGCGTGGGCAAGTCTTGCTGTCTGTTGCGCTTCAGTGAGGACTCCTTCACTCCATCCTTCATCACGACGATTGGCATCGACTTCAAAATTCGGACTATCGAGCTCGATGGCAAGCGGGTGAAGCTGCAAATCTGGGATACCGCCGGCCAGGAACGGTTCCGAACCATCACCACCGCCTACTATCGCGGTGCCATGGGAATTCTGCTGGTCTACGACGTCACCGACGAACGGTCCTTCAACAGTGCGTTTTTGCCTTTTCCCCCGACGACCCCTCATTCCGCTTTATTTTTCCCGTTTCCGATGCAACTCCAAAGCGAGCAACCACCATCATGAGGGACTTTGACGGGGAAAACATACAACATGTCTCGCAAACTCATGGTTCTGCACGGCGTCATACGCGCAAGAAGGAGATATGCTAACATACAGTGTTCAACGCAGACATTCGAACTTGGTTCCAAAACGTTGAACAGCATGCGACTGAAGGCGTCAACAAGATCTTGATTGGAAACAAGTGTGACTGGGAGGACAAGCGTGTTGTGTCAACAGCACAAGGCCAGGCATTGGCAGACGAACTCGGCGTCCCTTTCCTCGAGGTTTCAGCGAAGAGCAACATCAACATTGACAAGGCCTTTTACAGTCTGGCTGCCGATATAAAGAAGCGCCTCATCGACAGCTCCAAAAACGACCCAGCCGGCGCCGCCGGAATCAATGTCAACGACAAGAGCGAGAGCGGCGGTAGCAAGTGCTGTTAAACTTGACCAGGCGGCCTTTTTCTATTTAATTATTTGCACCTGAACCAAGAGGCACGCCTTCACATGGCGCGGGAGAATGCACAAGAATGTTCCACCACAGCATTTGAGAACCAGGTTTTCGAGGAGTTGGAGGATGTGGCCACCCCTCACGCGATTCGAATCGACTCACTTTAATATGGTTGCTTGTGACGCGGGAAACGATGATGGTTTTTTTCCCCCCTTGGGAAATTGTTTGCTTGAGAGCAATGGCCATACTTGACGATTTTTTTTATTTTTGTTTCCCTTTTTTTCCCCTTGTCTCTTTTTTGTCCCATCGCAATATTGCCCCATTCGGTACCGTTTTCATTCCCTTTTTGTTTTAGAAGAGCAAATGTGGTCTGGAGTTTTGTTGGTATTATTGATTTGGGATCCAACATGAGTTTTTTTTAAGTTTTTTTTTTTTTAAAGTTTTGTGGTCCATCTCTTTCGCCTTCTAAAAGGCTTGTTTTCATGATACTCGACGGAGACGAGACTCTCGTCAGTGCTTTGTAGAGAGAGGAAAGACAGAGACAGGACTTTTGAGACTTTGATAGATGGAAGAAGGCAAAGTGCACCCTCACGTCGTGGACATGAGTTTATTTGATGTTCATCTGGCCTGGGATCCATCTGAACCTTGACATAGAACGCGTGCTCTGTGCAGGTGGTGTGAAGGAGATGCGAGGAGCGAAGGGGGCTTATGTGAGCACGACGGCGAATCCGTGACTACGCAGGATGGAATAGCGAAATGGGGCAAAATAGAGGACGTAGGACGAGAGGAGAAGTGAAAAGCAAAGCAAAGCAAGGTGGCGAGAGAAAAGGAGTATCTAAGAAGTCCAAAAGCGTCTGCCAATGGGGGGGGAAGCAGCAAAAATGGTACTCTGGGTCGGCTACCAATTTATTATCGACGCATGGACTACATTTTTCGATGCCGTGACATTCCCCTGCCTAGCTGGTACGGTCTTTTGATTCCACCGGCGCTGAAAACGGCGTGCCTCGACGTCGCTGCCGCATACGACGACAAAGAGACCCCGTGAGGGGTCTCGGGTATTCATGTCATCCCAGTAGGAGTCTGTCATGTCGTTGTCGTTGACGTCGTAGTTGTCATCGTAGTTGTCGTCAGGCTCGCGCGATGCCGGGCGCCCGGAACGCAACTTCCGCGGCGAAAAGACGTCCCAGGCGAAGCCCCTCGAATCACCATCCTCGCGTATCCAGGTCCCCAGCTGCGCCTCCGTCACCGCGGGCGGATCCACGCGCACAAGAACGACAGGCGGCCTCTTCCCCCCCTGCTCGTGCGTCAGCTGCTCGAGGACCGCCGCCCACCTGTGCGTCAGGACGACCCGGCGCCGCGACACCTCGGGATCCGCTCCCCTCGGCAGACCGGACGTGACGGTGAAGGTTTCCAGCTCCGTCGCCGGGTCGTCTCCTGCCGCGGACCGGAGGTGCAGCGGCACGAGGCTCTCCCAGAGGCCGTGGACGTTGTCGAGTCGGTGGAGGGAGAGCTTGTGGAGGCGTATGAGGCGGTCGCGGTAGGATATTGCCGCTGGGCCGGTGGAGAAGGAGATGTTGTACTGTCCGAGGGGTTCGAGGGTTGTGGTGTCTCGTTGTTGCTGGACTGTGGAGGACGTCAGCCTTGAAGCAGGTTGTCTCTGTCTCTCTCTCTGTCCACCCTTTTTTTTTATTGCGCTTCCAGAAAGAAAACTGGCATGGGTCTATTGCTCGAAAAAGAAAAAAAAAGAAAAAAATATAGAAGAAGTATATTTAATAATGAAGACTGAATTTAAAAAAAAAACACTCACTCTTCCTAATCACGCTCTGCCAACTCGACAAGTCGCTCGGCGCAAGGCGATAAAAATCGCTGGCATTGAGGTTCGTGCTCAGTCCCTTGATGGTGAGCATCACGCGAGGGTCGCGTGGCTGATCACCATTTTCTGTTTCGGAGGTGACTGGACTGGCCGTCGCCGTGGGACTCGCACTCGCACTCGCACTCGGACTTGACATGTCTTGGTCTTTTTGGCTTTCAGGCATTTCCAGGGGCAACAGGGGCTCTCCTAGAGGAATTTGTGAATCATCTTCCGGCGAGAGGCTGGACTCGGGGCGGCTGCGTCTTCGGAGAAGCGGCCATGATGGGTTCGTCGGGTTTGAGTCGTTTTGGAGCACGGATGGGGACGAGGACAAGAGGCGGGCCGAGGCCGCGAGGGCGGTTGCGGCGCGGAGGGATCGGGGGCGGCGCAGGAGCATTAGGTTGAACGAGGCATTTGGCAGAGTGTTTTCTCTTCTTTCTTGTCAAGGGTTTTCTTCGTTGGGATATGGACTGGAGGTGGGAGGTGGGGGGGGAGATGCGTGATTGATGTTGCTGCTGCTGCTTTGCTGCTGGAGTGGTATGGGAAGCTTTTTCTGTTGGCGGCGCGGTCGCACGGATCGATCTGATCTGGATCAAATTCGATTCAGTTTCAATCAGAGTCAATGGGAAGGGGAATGGACCCTGGTTCCTTTGTGTGGTCGGGTACCTTTCTGAGGGGAACTATTAGATGGCACCCACGTTTTGAGTATTCGGCACCCACGCTGTGGCTTAGCGGGTAACCTGACCGGTATTGGTCCTAAAACATAGCGAAAAACATAGCGAAAAACACAGTAAAAAAACATAGCAAAAAACATAGCAAAAAACATAGCAAAAAACATAGCAAAAAACGCAGCGAAAAACACAGCAAAAAATGCAGTAAAAAATGTAGCGAAAAATGCAGCGAAAAATGCAGTAAAGAAGAGGTTTTACTAGAGGTTTGCTGGTATTGCTGTCTTTGCCACAGCTAAGCCACAGTATGGGTGCCGAATACTCAAAACGTGGGTGCCATCTAATAGTTCCCTTTCTGAGGACGTCATTTTTTGACAACCCCCACTCTTCTCATGCACACACACACACGGGGATCGACGACCAGGCATTTTTCGAGGGACATGGCGTTCCATGTATTTGCGAGAGACGCGGCATTCTGTGTGTGCTTGGTGACATGTCCATATAGACGTGTTGCCGGTCTTGAGAATCCGCGTCAACACGCAGTCGGATGCGTTCCATGTTGAGAAATGCATCCGCCAAAAGTGGTTTCATCTCGCAGCCCATTTGGGTACCTACCCAAGTACCTGCGCAGGTAGGGATTTGGGATTTGGGATTTGTGAAGAGCGCAAGTCCAAGTGCGTCGTGAAATTTCAATCACCACCACCACCATCTACACCACCACCTATACCAGCCCTCAAAACCTCGCGGCGCTGCAGCAACAGCATTACGACCGTCGCCGAGTATACCAAACATCGCCGCGACAAGAAAGAAGATTTAAAAAAAAAAAAAAAAAAAAAAAAAAGGAAGGGACAAAAGGAGGGGAGGAAGAAAGAAGATTCGGCTTTTTTCGTTCATTCTGCGCTCTGCGACAAATTCCTGCCGCCCATGTTCACGACTAGATTTCCGAGGAGAACATCGAAGACGGGAAAAAGGTAACGGGTGAAGAAATAAACTTAATAATTCCAATCAACACACACACACACACACACGCACGCACACCACCCCGCCATGGTCAAGAAAAGTATCGACGCCAAGGTCCGTCCGCTCGCAAACCCGGCCCTCGAAAAAGCCAGCCTCCTCGGCGCCGCGCGCCTCTACGTGAGCAAGGACACGCTCATCGCGCTGACCAACGGCCTCGAAAATGGGAAGCCATGTGTCGTGGAGAAGCTCGACGACCAGGACGGCCCGCTGAGGAGGGAGGCCTCGCTGTGGGTTATGCCGGACAGGAATCTCAGTCCCAACATCGTCGTCATGACGAGAGCCTTTCAGGACGCGACGGGCTTCAAGATCGGTGACCAGGTGAGATTATCGCTGCTGGGCGGGTTGAACATGGGGATGCCTGATGCGGGCGATGTCGTGGTGCAGGATGTGAGCGACGAGTCCACGACAGCGTTGAAGGAAGAGAGTAAATATCCTGCTTGTTGGCAGTTTTCCCTGAGTTTGTCCATGGGTGAGTTGGAGTTTTGAGTGGCGCCGAGTTCCTGCCTCGCTTTGGTCTTTTTCTCTGCTTTCTGTTCTTTATTTATACTTTTTGTTATTTTGATCCACCTTCTTTTTCCAATAATAGTAAAAACAAGATAGCAACTAACAGGCCCGACATCTTAGACCGTGCCGAAATGGTGTACCCAGGAATGATCTTTGAAGGGGTCAACATCAACAAACTACGTCGGAGCTTCAAAGTCCTCTCGGTCAACTCGCGCTCCAACAACATTGCCAAGTTTCATCTATCGTCAACAGCAATCCGCATCGTCTGCGCAGATGAGTCCGAAACTGCTGCTTCTGCTGCTGCTGCCGGCGCCGCCCATGTCGCCGATGCCGCAGCCACGGCTTTCACGGGAGGCCATCTCGCCGTCACGGGCGTGCCAGGCCTCACCTCGCAGGTCAACGCCATCAACCGCTTCCTCAGGGGCTTCACCCGCCCGTTCTGGGTCAAGGATGAGCGCGAATCCTGCGGCTTCGTCATCCACGGCGGCCATGGCACCGGCAAGACCTTTATCTTGCAGCGCATCGCCGACTCGCACTGGGGCCGCCCCTTCTGGATCAAGCCGTCGGACAAGCTCACCACCATCCGGGAGCTGTTCACGCAAGCCCGTGCCTCGCAGCCCTGCATGATTCTCCTCGACGGCCTCGAAGAGCTCATCTCCAAGGACCGACCTAACCGCGAGGCCGTCATGGAAACCATTGCCGATGAATTAGATGCCCTCTCCGCGGAAGCCAAGGCCGCCGGCGCGCTTCCCAAGGTCGTCGTCCTCGCCACCTGCGAAGACTACATGACCGACGTGCCGGCCAAACTCCAGAAGCGCTCCCGCTTCCGCGAGAACATTGCGCTCCCCATCCCGCGCGCCTCGGAACGTCTGGAGATTCTCGAATTTTTCGATCCTCCCATCCGGCCTGACCAAAAGGCCGAGTGTCTGGCCAGCGTGGCGCAAAAGACGCACGCCTACAACGGGGATGACCTTGCGAATCTGGTTCTTAATGCGAAGAAAATTATGGGAAACAGACTTGATGAGGAGGGAACGATGAGCACTCCTGACACGACCACCACAGCGACCACGGAATCCTCCACGGCCGCGACGCCAGAGCATTTCCTGTCCAAAGAGGACATGTTGCAGGCGCTGCGAATCACACGACCGACCGCCATGCACGACATCAACCTCAAGCCGCCAACAATTCACTGGCAGGACGTAGGTGGACAGGAGAGTCTGAAAAAGGTCTTGAACCGGATGATCAAAAACACAAAGGTATTTTCCTCTTTCATTTTCTCGTCCAACACCTCTTTGACAAGCCGCGTTGTCATGAAACTGACGTAAATAAACCCCCTTTCTTTAACAAAAACAAATTAACAAAAAAAAAAAAAGAACACCAACCCCTCCAGTCGCCACGTCCTGCGCAACCCTCCCAAAGGCCTCCTTCTCTATGGCCCCCCCGGCTGCTCCAAGACGCTCTCAGCCCAAGCCATGGCCACGGAATCCGGCTTCAACTTCTTCGCCGTCAAGGGCGCCGAACTCCTCAACATGTACGTCGGGGAGTCGGAGCGCGCCGTCCGCACGCTCTTCGAACGCGCCCGCGCCGCGTCCCCCTCCATCATCTTCTTCGACGAGATCGATTCCATCGGCGGCCAGCGCGACTCGGGACCCTCGTCCTCGTCGTTTTCCCGCCCCACCGGCTCCGTCAACATGCTGACGACGCTGCTCACCGAAATGGATGGCTTCGAAAGCCTCACGGGCGTTCTCGTCCTCGCCGCCACGAACCGGCCCGAGGCCATGGATCCGGCCCTCATGCGGCCCGGCCGCTTCGACCAAGTCCTCTACGTCGGGCCCCCCGATCAGTCTGCCCGAGAGGCCATCTTCACCGTCCACCTCCGCGGCCTCAGCCTCGCCCCCGACGTCGACGTCGCGCACGTCGCCGCACTGGCAGACGGGTACTCTGGCGCCGAGATCAAGGCCATCTGCAACGAGGCCGGTCTGGCCGTGCTGGACCGCTACGACGACGACAACGGCGCCGGCCAGGTCAAGTTGGAGATTGCCATGGCCGATCTGCTATCCGCCATGGAGAGGACCCCGCGCAACATTACGTCCTTTATGATAAATGGGTACGAGGCCTGGTCCAAGCAATTTAGGCGGAAAATAGACGTCAAGTAGCTTTACCGTACATAATGGACATTACCCACCCACTCACTATACGTATAAATGTCCGTCTGTGTGTGTAAAAAGTTGATAGACTAAAAACATCAGAAAAGAGTGTTTTTCATTATCCTTTACTAGACCCCCTTTCCGTAGCCAAAAGTAATTCAATCCACACAGAACACTGTACCGCACATATATGAACATCACTCACACATTCACTATACGTCTAAATGTCCGTCTGTGTGTGTAAAAAGTTGATAGACTAAAAAACATCAGAAAAGAGTGTTTTTCATTATCCTTTACTAGACCCCCTTTCCGTAGCCAAAAGTAATTCAATCCACACAGAACAAGAGGAAACACAAGACCAAGATGGAGGGGAGGGGATTTGAAAAACAAAATGAAAAGAACAATGCGAGCGAAAAAAATGGAAAGGAACCCCCTCCCCTCGAAATTCCATCGTCAACAAACGTAGTCCGTTATCTCATAGCCCGTGTCACGGGCCGGTTTTCCGTCTCAGACATTGCTTATCCCCCCCTTGTCGTCTCGCCTCGTCAAGTGCTTTCTGCGCGTACATATGGTACATTCGAGCTTTCCCTTCACTCATGCCGTCCTCCTTTTTTCCTATCTCATGTTCCTCTGTCTTCGTTTCTTCTTCCTTCTTGGCCTCTTTCTCGGCTTTCCGTTGTCCCCACCCCGGGACGTCTAGCCCGCGTTGTCGTGCCCAAAAAAGGTAAAACACTCAGCAGCAAAGGCAAAAAAAAATAAAACCAAAATCAGAAATGTATTGCCCTGTTCCGCCGTCTCACTTCTCAGAAACCAACAACAACAACAACACTGGAGCGTTCGAATGACAAAAATACATTCCGTCATGGGACTCATGATTGCTCCCTTCCCCTTCCAGTGAGAAAAAACTAATCCCAAACTAGTTTCAAGCACTTCTGAGCGCAGCATATATGCTAAAAAGGAAGAAAAGGAACACAACAGAACAAGAAATGAGATGGGATGGGGAAACGGAAGACCAAAAAAAAAGACAACGCCGCCATATTGGACCGCTTCCTCAAGCGCACCATGCCTGCCGTTTTTCGGCCATGGTGGGAAGAAAGAATGTCCGATGCGCTTCCTCATATAGCAGACAAGAGAACAGAAAGGGGGAAAGGAAGGGATTTTGAAGGAGCTACCCCTGAAGGCTGAAGGGAACCAAAAAAAAAAGATTCACACCAAAAATTGAGACAGAGAAAAGGAGGGAAATCCACCTGGGCGCCGTCGCCAAATTGATAAAAACACACGCAAAAAAAAATGAGAGAAAAAAACTGCCGAGACTCTTAGGAGTCTTCCTCTGACCTGCTTCCGCCTCCTGTTATGACTGCTGCAGTGGACAGACTGATGGCAATCTTTCCTGTGCCGGATCCAGCACCAAATGACTTTCGTTTCGGCGTCGACAGGCGCGGATTAGCTGATGCATTCGACTCAGATGACGTACTGTTCCGGCGTTTATTCTGCAACAGCTTGCCAAGCTCGTCCTCTTCGTCCTCCTCACGTCGACGTTTCTCAGACAGGCGCTCCAAGGGTGGAGCAACGGTCGGCAAGGCAGTGACTTCAGTCACGACTGAAGCCTCAGAAGTAGAAGCGGCTTTGGCGGTTCCTGGGCCGCTTTCCGAAATTGCATTCTCGTCAACTTCTTCATCCGACGGATAATCAACCAGAGGTTTGGCCGGCGCCGAAGACCCGTTGCTCAATACATTCTTGGCGCTGGACGATTCGTCATGAAGATCGTCATCCTCGTCCTCGGGGTCTGAGGTATTCCAGTATTCCTCCTCGGTAGGATCCACAGGTAAATGCTCCATCAATCTTGCATTGGGTGGCAGTTTCCGGGTCATGTCAGTTTCTCCTTCCATTGCGTAATCCATGCTGGGAGTGGCTACTGATGCTTGGTCATACCGCAGGATAAGATCCCGAATGGTAGTCATATAGCTTATGCGGTTGAGGCACTCTCGACGATTTGCGACCAAGGACTTAACCAAGTCCTTGATATTTTCCTTCTTTATGAACTCGAACAGATCGAGACAAGCCGAGCTGAGCAGATTGTCCCTGGGCAGGGTATCCATTAGGGCATCAAGCGCCGGGCTCAATGCCTGCGTTTCCGTAATTTGCTTGATATAAAACTCATCCTGCATGCCAATGAGACAGCGAAAGAACCGTATGGCCACTTTAAAAGAGAGAAGGTTAATAAGATTAATCAATCAGCGCCATACCTTGAGATGAGGTGTCGACGCAAACATATCTTGCGTATTTCACACACGCGCGCGCGCACAGGAACAAAACGAAAAGAAAGAAAAGAAAAGAAAAACTTACCTAGTTGCAAGTACTTCTCGGAGCTCTTCAATAACTGAGAAACTCGACCAACGAGATTGTGATTCAGGACAAAATACCTGCTAAATCGATGATGTTGCCGAATAAAGAATGACAAAATCTCCACAAGGTAGGTAAATATTGAAGCTTGATGAGGTCCAAAATCGAGGCTGGTTTGGTACTCGAGATCAATCAATGGTTTGAAAAGTTTGGGGGCCGATCGCTCGTACAGCCGTATGAGAAAGAGTTCCTGCTGAGGGTCTGACAGAGGTTGTGGTCGTACTCGGCCGGCGGGAAAGTCGCCATTCATGCGATTGAATTCTGAGCACGGGGGGGGGATTCCCTGATCTACAAGGACTTTCAGTGCGTCGGAAATCTGGGACTTGACTCCTAGGTCGACCTCGATGAGTAGAAGCTCGATCAGTGAGTCCACCAACGACGGTTGGTCCTCGTGCATCTGACGATAAACGGTCTGTCGAATCATTTGCGAGTCGTGGTCCATCATAGAGATTAAGATGTCTGTCGCTCCAACCCTGACTCCAACATCTGCGTGTCTCAGCCCAAAGTGAATGATCTGAAGCAACCCGTGTGCAATCAAGTTATTGTAAAGCGCTTGTCTTGCAGGTATCTGTATGCCCTTAGCGATAGCACAACACTGCTGAATGAACAAGACGGCATCCTTCTTCTTCTTGTCGTCTTGGCGGCGACTGTTAAAAATGGCAAATAGCTCGCTCAGGAAAGCCTGGTTGGACTGCAAATGCTGGACGATATCGACCTGGTTAAAAAAGATCAACGAGTTGAGTACGGAAAATGTCGGATCTTCAAGGATTCGAGCAAGAGCCACGTCTTTCAGATACTGGAGGCGATAGGTCTGATGTATTTTGTGCCGTGTTGCTTCATCATCAATTGGAACCACCTCCTTATATCGACTTTGATTGTCGAGCCAGTGTCTGTGATTGGCTTTATGGCTGGGAAAGTCTGGATCGTATTCGAGGGCGCCGAGTACGCCGAAAAGGCAGTCGTCTGAGACGGCGTGCTCGATGATGGTGGTGTCATTGAGAAGAATGATGGATTTCATGATGGTGCATAGTCGGTGGAGATCGGGTAGGCTTTCAAGATCCTCGGCCATTTCGACCAGTGGAATCAATTTACCAATGTAGTCGTCCGCCATGATGAACTTGGCTAGGGCGTCACGCCCGTTGGGGCTTTGGCTCATGATGCGCGTGGTTGACTCGATTTCGGGCAGGTTACCGAGTTCGGCGGCGGGAAGACCGAACGCGAGTACATCCGCGATTAAATCGTCCGAAAGACCATCGTCTCCGAGAGTGTTGACCAGAGTCTGCTGGACGCTGCTCACGAATCGCCTGCAACAAATTGACCTTGTTAGCCAACGCAGCAAAGAAGAGATGTACATATGCCACTACACTATATCGGGATCTGGTGCGAACCATATTAAAGCGCAACCTTCGGCTTCCTGAAAACTGAGCGCCATGTCCGTTCCAGTTTCGGGTTCTTGCCACACAATGAGCGTTTCTAAGGTTGATATTGATTAGTTTTATGTTGATCATTCAGGTTCAGAGGAAAAGAGGAGGGCGAAGATCAAAATAGTTTCGGTGTGCTGTCCGATAGAAAACGTACCCTGCTGTTTCTGAAAGCCATCTTCTTTTTGAATCTTGGTCTCCAGAAGAAGTTTTTCTGGATGTTCCTCAGATTCTACAAGGACTCTAGGGTCTTTGCGACCATTTTCCGTCTATGAGAAAGCGGAAAAAGGCGGATAAAGATCAGCACAATGCCATCGGAAGCGAATTGAAGAATACATGAAGTATGTGTTTATTCTGTTTTGATTGTTTTTTTCAACGTACTGTGACAAAAATTGCGGTGCAAAAGCCGGTCCCACGATCAAACCAGTCATTGTCGCGAAGCTCGTAGACTTTGACGCGCTTTCTATCCGTCGCCGGATGAGGCACCGGCTGTGCCATCATCAACGGCTCGGAGTCCTCCTCCGTGTCGAAGGTGCTATAAGCACTCAGATCGGCGGCAATTTGCTGGTCTTGTTGGAAAGGCGGTTCGTGCAAAGGCGAAACGAAGTGGTTCGAGAGAGTGAGGGCCGCCAGGGTTATTTCGTGTTTGCGCCCGGCGACAGGGGGGCGCGAGCGCAGCTGTCGGGGGAGGGGCACCGATGGTGTTGGCGTGTCGCAACGACGCGAACGAATGGCGCGTACAGGGCCGTGACGGGGCAGAGATCGACAGAGGAGTCTTTGCGATGGCGGGTGCGATGGTGGATGGTGGATGGTGGATGGCGGATGGTGGATGGTGGATGGCGGTTGGCAGATGGAAGATGGCGGATGGTCGATGCGATGACACGAGGGCGCGATGACAGCCTTGGGGCGAGCACTCGATGCGTACTGTCTGGTCTGCTGTGCGGTTTGGGTCACACAAGTGCCACCGAGAGCGAGGGCCGATTGGGAAACCCGAGTCGGTGTCTCGCTGCGACGAAGAGCAACCAAGAGATTGAACGAGCGGCGCCAGAGTCGACGATGGGGTTTCAAGACTCTGTCGCAAACAGGCCACGAGAATGACGGGGATGTCGCGTGAGGACGGGCGTGGGATAAGCGCAGGATGGGCGCAGGATGGGCGCAGGAGATGAAGCGGGCGCCGCGGTGAACCAGTTGGGCGGATGTCTGGTCGATGATGCGAGCGAGAGGATCAATTAGCGAGGCACGGGCACGAACGGGAAGGACCAGCCACAGGCAGGCGGGCCACAGTGTGTGGCTCGCGGGGACCACTGTCTGGTGCGGAGCACTTGGCTGCGAAGCAACTGGCTGGCTGGCAGGGGACACCTGCCTAGGAAGGTGCCTACAACCAGACGCGCGTGCCTGCCAAATCAGAAAATCCGGAGGAAATCTGCGAAACCCGGCAGCCGCTAGTGTTCGCACTTGCCCTCGCCCTCGCTCGCGCTCTGCTTCTTCGGGCGGTGGATCTTGGGCTGACTACTGTTGCCGCCGACTGCCACGGCACTGCTCCCGCACAACTTCCTGCGACGGCAGATAACTCGATGAATACAGCGTGGCTTCGAAACTCGACCCGGGGGGGGGGGGGGGGGGGGGGGGGGGGGGGGGGGGGGGGGTGGGGGGCGCGGCTTGGACAGGCACTGGGTCTTTGGTGCTGAGTTGGCGCAGCAGGACAGGGCAGAGAGGCAGAGAGAGGCAGAGATGGGGTTCGGAAAAGAATCGAGACACGAGACGAGACAAGGCGTACCGTGTTGTGTGTGGCAGGTCCGCGTGGCCCGTGCGTCGACACCACAAAAGGCCGTCGTCTGGTCTGGTTTGCCCTCGGTCTGGTTGTTCAAGTCAAGTCTCCTGCGTCAGTGCCTTACGCCCTGCCCAATCGTTTCTTGCCCTTCCATCTTAGTCACGTCAAGGGCCGCTCGCTCGCCATCCCTGGTCCGCGTCTCCCACCCGCTGACCCACCTACCGCCTTCCAGAAAGGCAAAACTCAGCATGCCCCTCTGTCACGTGCTTTTTTTGCCATGCAAGACGAAAACAGCCTTCTCAACGTCGCTTTCGCTGTCATGATGGTTATGCATCTCTTTGGAGAGTTTTTTTGTTGGGGGGGGGGTTAAGGAAAAAAAAACTCACTCTTGCGCTCGAGTATACATATCATGTAGTCATGATGGAAGACAAAAGCGGGGGCCTCCTCGAGGACGGTTGTTCCACGAGGGGATCGTGTTTGGATTTTATCAATCACAATGATGACATCATACCCTAGACAGTGATGATTAAAAAAAGAAAAAAGGAAAGAAAAGAAGAGAAGACAGAAAAGAGGGAAAGACAAGAAAAAGAGCACAAAAGTGCTTCGTGGCAGGTACTTACATGATTTGTATTCGAATCAGAACAGTAACATCGATTTGGTCGAATGGTAGGCCGCCCATCATCATCTGTCTCTCCTCTCCCACTACACGACTGACGACGTTGGTATGCTGCGATGTAATGCCTTGATACACGTATATTCATTGCAGATCTTTGAAAACAGGTTCTATTTATCCTTGCTTCCCTTATTATCCACGCCAGCCAGAGAATAAAGAATAAACTGAAAAAAGAAAAAAAAAAACCCATCCAATTCCGACGTACAAGCTCGCAAGAATACACATATACACACACATAGTGGTACTGCGTGTACCCAGAGAATTTTCCATCGCGCCAGTGATCATATGCTATTCACACATAATCCCAGCCTCAACGCCATCGTGTAACCAAATCCCAGCGTCCACGAGTACCAAATCCCGCCGAGCACTTCGCCAGCCTTCTCCCCCGAAAGTCGCACCCGTCTCCCCCAGTGCTTGTGCCAGTGAACGCGGCCACGGGCGTTGTCGTCCGCAAGGATGTGGTACGCAGACGGAGGCACGAGGCTATTGCTGGAGCTTGTAGCGGGCGCGATTTCCGATGAGGTACATTTCGTCCTCTCGGGGTCGCGAGATGGTTGCGGCGCGGGATGCTATGACTCGTCTATCGGCTCCGTGAAGTTGCTACCGCTGTGGACGGCTACGCTGGAGGCGAAGATGACGCGAACCCTGCCGGGACGACTGGTCTTGCGGCCGGTGTCGAGAACTGCGCAGATAACAAATGCAGGGTTTCGTTTTTTGTTGAAAAGAGGTGTACGGGACTGATGAGAAGAACCTAAACTCTTCTCACGTCCCTGTCCAAAGTCGAGTCAGCCCTCACAGACATGACTCCGTACAACACAGAAAACATGATCTCCATCCGCATCAACCGCCCTTTGCGAGTCAGTACAGATCAGCATTTCCAGGCTTTGTCCGGCCAGGAGAATGACGCCCCTATGAAATAAGCAAGTTGATGATCTCCGTCAGAGGAAGTCTGGAAGAAACCCGTTGCTTTATCAAGCAGTGTCTTAGTCATGAGCTGGGCAGACGAGAATGTGCATCTTGGCCCTTGGCCCTTTGCTCTTTCTCATTTCCTCTTTCTTATCTTCCCTTCACGGACCCGAGGCACATATCAGGGTTAGAAGCATGAAAGAAACTGATTTTCTAGCTTGCCAAGCAGCTCATCGCTTTTGCTTCCAGCAGGCCACAACAGGCAAGGAGTTGAGAATGTGTCTCCTTAGCTCAGTTGACCGTGATTGATCGTTCTCCGCAAAGCCGCGTCTCCAAAAAAGCCCGATTGTAGTTGTAATCATATTGCACGTTGAAGACGAGAGGCAGTGACAGCTGATCTTCTGATATGCAGTGTTTGAAGACGAAAAAAAAATATGGAGAGAGGTTGATGCAGAGTTCAATGATGCGCCGGCTGAAGGGGCCAACATAAACGATACCTTTTGAAAAAAGTCTTGGTCTAGAGAAAGAAACTTCCTTTTCTCCTCCATCCCCCAGAACACAGCATTGCGAATAGTTTGACTTCAAAGAACTCATGTTTATGTTGCTGTCTATACTCAAACAGCTTGCATGATGATTGTGACGGGATTCAACTTGTCTGACGTGAACCTCGTTGTACTCGCTGTACTCGCTGTCCTTGGTCGATCGCGAGATGCTCATCTGAGACATGTGAATGTTGCAGCAAGATTGAGCACACTACAGAATCCCTTGACTTACTCCATAGCCACTCGCTAGTACTGTTTCGCTCATATTCGCTCCCTGCCCTCTGTAGATATGTAGAGAGCCATGACAACGATATAACCGATCTTGCATGCAGAGAGATTCAGATTACACATCCCTCATTTCCGTGGTGCAACGTATCACAAAGCGCGAAAATAGGGGTACTTTTGCCTTTTGATAGAAACCCCACAATAAGGGCATGAAAAACACACACACACACACACACACACACACACACACACACACACACAAGAACAAGAGACGACGTAAGACAAACCAAATCTTTTGCTCACATCTCGAACAACCATGTGAAGTCAGGGGAGCCGGTCGCTCTCCGCACCTCAAGGGGAACACGAAAGATCGACATATTATCATCAATAGCCTTCTCGGGGATATATGGGCGGGGAGTTAAGGGAACCAGCTTCACAAAGCTTTGCCGCATCTATAGAGCAGAGTGATAGAGTATTATTGCCTGGTGAGCTAGAAGCACTGAGAACAAGGAGCAAGAACATTTGTTCCGACCACTTACTTTACATTTCCAGGCATGGTTCAATATATGATTTGACGTGGAACTGTGGCGTGAGAGAGCGGCAGAAACCCTGTGCGTAGAAACTCTCTGGACGGAGCGGTCATGGCAACACAAGATAAGTATCACGACAGATTGACCACCATCCACGAAATGAATTCTCCACAGCACCAAACTGTGGGGAGAGGGGTGGGGTCGAACCCGATATTTCAACACAGTGATGTGTCAGTCGGCATTATGAGTGCATCCGGGTTAAGACATGTCTAGTTTCTACAAGCGAGTAGGCAGTTCTAGGCAGGGCGGGAGCTCGTCGATGAAAAATGAGACCGCGTAGCTTTTGACGTAGCAATGTCGATACAACTATATCAAAAGGCGTTTGCGGAAATTTGAATAATCAGCAGCTCGAATTGATCGCCAGTAATTTGTCTGGTATACGTGTGACGAAGTAGTCGTGCTTTCTCTGATGAGACATGAACACATGACAAGGTAGGTCGGGATTGGCGTGGAAAGCTAGCACCTGTTTCAACGGCCGCATGGTCTTCCTTTCCATTTAGTCGCAGGTCAAACAATCAAACAACTTTGGCTCTCCGACTCTTTGCTCTCTCGGCGCCTTGATCTGTCCTGTCCTTATGCACACCTCCCCTCATCCACGAGCCAGAAGCGTAGATAGTCAGCCAGTCGCACGGTATAACTCCTTGTCGACCGAAGGTGTTGTATTGGAAGTTGTGACGGAAAGATGTCAACAGAGCAGTGACCAAAAAAAGTGGCTGATGAAAAAGATAGTGGGACATCATGAATGCGTCATTAGAACAAATGTCAGCACAGTTCAACAGTCAGGGCCTCGGCCCCCTTACATGCCGAGATACATATGTATGTATGCAAAGTCGCGTATTAGGTTGTATGTAACTCGGCCCGTAGCAAAGTGTGAAGGTAATGAGCTTGGTAAGCAGAAGAAGTTCAACACTCAGCAGCTCAGCAGGTGCTGTGAGGCTATGAAATCATGTCAGAAGCCAAGCATTTGAAGGGCATCTCGCCCGCCCTGTTCAAATACGCTAGTAGGCCGTCTGGTAGATTCGAGCCCCGTGTCTTATTTTAATCTTCGGACCGGCTTCTGCATCTGGAGTGCGTTGAAAAGCGTTACATTTTGGTACGGAAGACGCGGGTAACAAGCGGATCCTGGCTAGGGCTGGGAGGCAGTCCCGATTAGTACGGACGTGCGGACGTGCGGACGTGCGGGCGGCATATCGACGTGCCAAAACGTTTGGTGTACATTTGTTGCCGACATAGGAAAGTCCCCAGCGACGCACACACTCCGCATTGACATGAACGGCCATAGCAAGCTGAAGGGTGTAGGCAAAAAGGACGGTAACATTGGGCTGTTACGACTGTGCCTCAGGGCGTACTCGGACGTTGATTCGCGGAGGGCAGATCGCATGCAAGTCAGGCGCCTCCCGGAATGAAGTCATTCCAGAGTCGGATATAGACCCGCCGGCCGCACGGTCGTCGTCTCCGATTGTGTGCACCAACAACAATCTGCAGTCGGGCAATGAACGGTAATGACGGCGAGGTCAGCGAACGGCCATGTCTCTGGCAGGAACGGAGTCAGCACGGCGAGCCACGAGACAGCGTGATGATATGGACGACGATCCGCGCGTGTTCCTTATCTCGTCGGCCGATTCGACTTTCAACCGTTCTAAAACTGTAGCCTCGAGGGTTTCAGAACCGGGAAGCCATCTGGCACCAGGCGAGGGCGCATCTGCCGCGATGGATGATTTTGGCGGTACACCATGCCGGACGGGGTTATCGTCCATGGAGACGATAAAAATACGAGGCTCCTTGTGCCCAAGGCCCCAAGGCGACGACAGCTTACGGGGATGGTGCAACCGGCTGGCAGGGGGCCGCGCCATGCCTTGTTGGATGCAAGAAAGGCCGGCTCGTCCGGGTTTCGACACTGCAGAGTACATCCATGTGTGCATACCGCACACAGAGTCATTGCAGTCAGAAAATGCAGAATGGCGGGAAACGTGTCTTGTGGGAAGCATCGTGGGTTCCAGCACTCTTGGCCGGATGGCACTGCAACCCTAGCCGAGAGCACAGCGGCGTTTTGTCCTATGGAAGGAGCGATCTGGTGAGATAAGCTTTAGCTGGTCAAGCAATCACACACACTCACGCCACTCGGCAGAATAAATCAATGCCATTATGTGACAACCGTTGCAGGAGCACAATCCCAATTCCTATGCCCGTCTCCATTTCAATTTCAATCTCAATCCCAATCACAATCCCAATCTCAATCCAAACCCGAATCCTGATACTGTCGCCGCTGCCGCTGCCGCTGCCGCTGACTCTGCCGCTGCCGTCTGCCTGCCTTGTCGTTTCCGCTCCATCAGTCAAGTCGTATCAGTTTGGGACTTTGATGACGCGCCGTGGCTTGCGGTAGTGGCTGCCAATGGATCACCACCTCGCCAACTTGGCTGGCGCCTTACGAAGTCCCACCAGAGCTGAGTGATGCAAGTGCATTGTAACGTGTGGGCGGGCTCGGCGACCGAGTCGGACTGACAGGGGAAACCCGACCAAAAAGATATCAAAAGTCCATCTGTGACGCACGTTTTTTTTGGGACTATTGCCCGTTATGTATCTGATACGTCAGTGTCTTGTTGTCGTTCTCATGCTGACGATGCCGATGAATTGGTGCACCAACGACTGGCAACAAGCCAGCCAACCAGCCTTGGGGGCCAAAAAAATGGCAAAGGGGAGATAGCTAGCCACGATAATTGGCCCTTTTGGCCTTCTGTACAATAGAGACATACATATGCGTATACATGTGCAGCGAGTCTAGAAGCCCCAGATTGTAGGTGCTCATTATTTCTTAACGCTGGGCGACAAAGTGTAAACTGTATGTCTCTGGCATGTCAACAGACCCCGAGACGTGAATAGTCAAATGATGATTCAGAAGTCAAATGATGGTTCAGAAAAAAAAAAGTGTGACAAGGCTCCGATGATTGACGAGGCACCAGTCGAAAGCATTCTCCAATCAATTGCATGTAATAGTCTAATTCAGCTTCGATTCGCAAAAGGGGGGCTGTAGATCCTGCTCTTTCCCAAGTGAGACCATCCGAGTGGTCCACCATCTTGATATCTGCGTTGAAGCGCATCTCAAGCCGCAAGAGAGACTAGTCCTCACGCGGATCTCTCTACATCACCTCGTGCGAGGCGTGACTCTAACTGCACGTGTCAGTAATAAAGAATGAAAATACGTGCTTATTAGGCCAAGTCGCCGCCGCCATGCATTCAACACTTATGTCATGTGTGTGTGCGTGTGTGTTTATGTACTTATATACCTACCCATGTAGGTAGATATACTTGAAGTGACTTACCGCGTCAGCGAAGATTGAGATAAAAAATGATTCGGATATGTGGTTTATCTCGTCTACTGCCGTCTCTAGTATGAGTGACATACAGAAAAAGGTGCAACGTGCGCGGTATCATGCGCCACGGTTACCATTTCCCACAACAAATGGCCCCTCCTTTATTGCGATTTTGTCTTCTCGTAGACACTATGTTTGGCACAGTATCTAGCTACCGACTTTGACCTCTTGCCGCCGAATGATGATTCCATCGTTGCCATGAAGGGCACACGACGACTGCTGGGCACTGGTACGAGGTACTAGGTTACCCAGAGAATAAGTTTCTTTGCCTGGCGGGTTCGTGCAGCAGGAGCGAGTGCTATGTACATGCAGTATGTGCTTGCTCGACTCGACTCAGCCATTCTAGAACACCAAGCGCACCATCCCATGGATTATCATTCCGCAATCCTGGTACAACACGAGTATCAGCAGTGACCACGTCATTACCGCCAATCAGCCGACGTCCTTTGATGTACATATCTGCCATGTACAAACATTATCCTGGAATACCTTGTGGTGAAGGAAGAAAGGGAGCCTGGTCCTGATATATGACCCTCTCGGCGATTCCAAAGACCTGGAAGACCTGAGTGGCCTGAGACCCACGATCTCGGATTTACCAGCCAGTGGCAACTTATCTGGAACAACAACAGGACAGGCTGTTGTGCATTGCGCAGTCAGTCGGATAGATAATAGGGGCACGGAGATACTGGGTTGCGGCTGAAGAGGAGACTGTCATCTGCGGGACGCGCAAAGCAAATACGATGCGAGTATGTCGTGAGGTTGTCAACACAACTTGTGAGCCAAGAAGATTTTGACATTACCTGAGCAAACACAACCTGACTGGTTCATCCGTCCACCCCGCCCCGCTCCGCCCCGCCCCTCCAGTCTCGTCTCGCCTGCTCCGCCTGGCGATACGTGCACATATAATGTATGTTTGGACATACGCCTCTCGTCCAGCTCTGAGTGAGTGAGTGCAGCAAGTCAGCCAGCGGAGCCAGCGACCAGACCAGAGCCCAGGATTTCCAGACACGACCAGACACGCACGACACGACGGTGGACCAGACCAGATACGACACCCCCCGGCGGCTGCCACCCGTTGGCGGGGTGTGGGGGGGGGGGTGGGGTGGGCGGCGCCTGCCCTCCAGTCCACGTCCCCTCTTTCCCTCCACTGCGTTCCTCTTTTCCTCTGCTTGCTCACCACCTACCCTACTAGTAGCCAGCCTCATGTTGAGACCACCAGACATGCAATGCACTCACTGGAGACTTGATGACTCCATGTCGTCTCTCAATGCTCGTGCCCAGACACCCTGGCCTTGGCCGCCCCGTTTCTAAGACAGCCCAGGTACGCGCGCTGCCAACCACGGGATTCCAATCCACGGTATTGCGTACGAGACATGAAAAGTATTAAAGGCATGGGCGGCCTCGGTGCTTTTCCTGGCTCCCGCATTCACTCTCAGATAACCTGCCAGACCCGAGACGCCTTCCCTCGGGCTTCCCTCTGTCTGCCTTGCCCGCTCATGACCGACTGACTGCTCACGCTGCACCGCTTCGCCTACTGCCTACTAGCACCGCGTGCGACACCAATACGCAAATCATTCTCGGAATCAAGCCAGGGGTGGTGGTCCTGTCCAGGGCCGACCCGTTTTCCCTTTATTAACCGTGGGCTGTCTCGGCCGGCCAACTGGGGCCACTCCTTCTTTGTCCTAGACCAGCCAGACTCTTCAGGCACCGCGAGCTTAAATCCAAACGACCAAACCGTTCGCAACATCCCCGCGGGCATTCTTGCACTATTAACCCAACGGCCTCACGGCCTAGAGGCTACTTTGCTTGTCCGAGCTCCTCTCCCCGGCTCAGATCAACCGGAAAGCCTACTTGTTCGAACGATCCCCTCTGGTTCTCGCCCATATTCCAACTCCGCGGAATCGTCCTCGTCATGTCCATCTTTTCTTCTCTCAGAAAAAGCCGGCAACAGGCCAAGGAGCACAATGCCAAGCTCGCCGAGCAGAAAAAGAAGGAAGAGGCACAGATCCCGTACAAACATGTACCGACCCACGCCGCCATCGACGCTTTTGCTAGCGCGCCACCAAGCTGGAGAGAGGCTGACCGACCCCGAATTGTCGAGCAAAACCGCAGACGAAGTGCCATGGCGGCGAGCGGTCACCATATGAACATGCCTGGCGTACCTCGCGTTGGGAGCAGCCTGTCTCGAGTTTCGTATCCAGGCGAGGACATAACGCCCATCATTCGCCTACCGATGACGTACAGCTACACTGGCGTCTCTTCGCACAACGCAAGTGCTCGTGATAGCCGGGAGATAATATACGCTACTTCCCCAGATATGGCTTATATGCAGGGATCGCTCAAGGGCAAGGAGGTCCCCCGAGCTTATGACACGCCGCGAATTAGTCCTACCTCAAGCAAAAGTGTGTCTCGCCATGTTTGTGCTGGATCTAATTGTATCAGAGACTAATAATGCGTGACCCACAGGCGGACCCTCTCCCGTGAATAGCGTCGACGGCTCCACAAGTTCTCAAGATGACCTAGAAATGAAACTGGTCAAGCCAAAGATGAAATCTATCGACGCTGTTTCCACCCATCGTTTGCATCCAAGCCATGCCCGGAGAAAGTCAGACACTTCTATTTACCAGTATACTTTGTCCGGCACGCTCAAGCCTCCGCACACGAGTACCTGTCGAGACTCTCGACCTCCACCGTCGATGAGGGGATTTGCCTCCATACCAGCCGTTGCCGCCACGCTGCCAACGAACATGGGCGGCAGCTCTTCTGGTTATTTTCCACCCCAGGCATACACCCGTCCAAGTAGTTCTCACAAATCGTCGCCATCTAACACTCTCACGCCGCCAACACGCCAGAGTTCAGCGACATCCCTATCCGGCCTCTCACACGGACCCATGAAACAGCCGACTTCGGCTGTGGCCACTCCCCACCCATCGTCGGTGGAGAAAAAGGAGCATGGGCTGAAATGGCTCGCATTGCCGGAGCCTGATGTGGACGTTCACTATTCATCTGTCGGAGCCGTGGCAGAATCCTCCTTCGCAAATGAAGACACCACAGCTTCTGCTTGGGACTTTCCCACGACTCATAGCGAGGCACCATCTCACAAGCTCCGTCGACTTGAGCAGCCGCACCGCTCGCAGCAAAACAACTTGGAGCCTCAAGCCGCTAGTCCTCAGAAGCGCTCCGTGAATCGAAGTCATGCTTCCTCGGTGGCTCCTGAACATGGCCTGGTCAACGTATTCCCCGAGATGGCGATGCCTAATACTCCGGAAAAGCCTGGAAAAAAGAAGAAGCTAGTCAAGGGCGGTGCAGGTACCACCCTGAGGAACAATCGATGGTCGACGTCCAAGGTGCCTGCTCTTTTAGTCTAATTTGCATCCTGCTGGGTTGACAGCGTTTTCGGGTAGTTTGAGATTTCTTTTTGTATCTGGCGTCTTGTGGGGGCTTCCTTTCATTTTATTTGTATTTTTTTTCTTCCATTTCTCTTGGTCATGTTTCTATGCTGGCTCGACTTGCGATGTTTTACGAATTTCACGACCATATGCATAGAATTGAACGGTGTTGGGTATTTCATTGGTTTTCTTGATCGACTGAATAGATTGGTCTTCTTGGTCCAACATGCTGCGTAGATGGAAAATATTGCCGGCCCTGTTTTGATAAGAGGATGGCTCGTTATCGTCGGAAAGGAATTGGTTCTTGTGGGGATTTCAGAGAGGGGCGCGGCTTCGACGGGAATCTCTTATTACTTGCAGCTACATTCCAAAACAAACACTTATGACAGTCAGCACATCAAGACATGGGAAGAAAGAACAGCAGTCAATGTCATTTGGACAGATGCGATGTCTCTTGCAAGTGGGAAATTTTTGCTCGAGTCGAATGCACCACTAGCCAGAGTCATTGGACATTTACCCCGAGCACAGTCTGCGCGTAGATGCGACGGGACGGTTGTCGTGCTGATTAGCGTAATTACGAATAAATCCAAGCTTTACCAAGGACCAGTATGCTGGTCCGTCGGAAACATTGAACAGAGAAATGGGCACTCGTCCCGTACCGCAAAGCTGGAGAAGCAATGATTGGAATTGTCCTTGCAATGTTTCTGCATGCACGACGCTGGTGTAGATTGGTCGGGCAGGGGTGTGATGGAAAGTATACATGCAGTGGAGGTGCCTGCTCCACGGCTGCTCGATATATGCAATACCTTGTAGCTATGTACCCGCCTAGCAGCAGGCGACAACGCCACAGCACAATGGGAACTCGACAACGACCACGTTTCGTTACGTTACACGTTGCAGCCGCGCGACGTCAGATTCATCAAAGCTCTCCGCTGCTTCATGCCTTGCGCTGGCAGCTGTTGACAGCCCGCCGCCTGCCAGCTCGAATCAAACGGCTGCAACTTTTCTTGTTCGTTGATATCGGCCTCCTTTTTTCAACCCCGACTCATGCGACGGTGGTTCTTTACATCGTTGCCGCATTCCGATGACGGCTCGTCGCTGAAGTCGGCACCAACTACCTACCCACCACCAAATACGCATACGCACTCTCGACTTGTTCTCGAGCTCGCCTGAGTCGCCCCAACACCAGGCCAGCTGTCGGACGCCCTTCCGCCCTTCCGCCCGCCTCCTCGCCCGTCACGTTCGTGATTGACGGCGGCGGTCATGGGCATGTCTAAGATTGTAGCTCGTTCTGTGACTCCCATGTGGATGCGGATTCAGGCAACACCCGTTTATGTCCTGCTGGTCTGCGTCATCTTGTTGTCGCTACTAGGTCTCTTCTCGGTATGCTTCTGATCCGCTCTCTTGTTCTGTATTTGCGTTCTTGATCTTGATTTTTCTTCTTTTTCTTCTTCTTCTTGTATTGTTGTCTTAAGCAAGCATTCAGCTCACACCATTGGAACTTGCGGTAGCTTTTTGCCCTTCTTCATCTTGTGGCCCCTAAACCACGATCATCAACTCCATCCGAGAAGACCTACGTCACGTCAAGCCCGTCTGGGAAGCCGACTACGCCTCGACAGCTGCCCTGTTGGTATGATCGCTGGCTGGCTGAGCGCACTCTCCAGGAACAGACGCAGCTTGATCTCCAAGGAACCTGTCTTACACCCGATGCAGGCAATATCGAGCCGGCGGAAGTGCGCTTAAGCGTGGTGTTTCCAGCATACAATGAAGAGAAGCGAATTATTCCCACACTCGAAGAGGCTGTGACTTATCTGGACGAACATATCGGCAGGCACGAAACTGCCAAGGCCGCCTCCTCCCCCTCCCCCCCTTTCTCTTCTGGCACCAGACGAAATCATCGCGCCAACTCTTCGTCTGCCCCGACTCCGAGTCGAGAGGTGAGTGGGTATGAGATACTGATTGTCAACGACGGCAGTTGCGACAAGACTGTGGATGTGGCGTTGGAATTTGCCAAGGAGCATGGTCTTCATGATATCCTGAGAGTTGTGAGCCTGGTCAGGAACAGGGGGAAAGGCGGGGGTGTGACTCACGGTCTGCGCCACGTCAGGGGTAAATATGTACTGTTTGCGGATGCAGACGGCGCCTCTAGGTTCAGCGACGTGGGTAAGCTGATTGAGGGCTGTGAAAAGGTCGTCGATGGCTCTCTTCGCGGCGTCGCGATAGGAAGCAGAGCGCACCTGGTTGGCAGCGAAGCAGTAGTCAAGGCAAGTCGCTGGACATATTCTCACCCCCTCCGGGAACAATACATATATATGTGCTAACATATGTCCTTTCTGTAGCGCTCAGCTCTGCGAAACTTCCTCATGCGCTCATTCCACCTTGTTCTTACTATTCTCACGCCACCAGCTACATCCCGTATTCGTGACACGCAGTGCGGCTTCAAGCTCTTCACGCGTGAAGCACTCCCGCACATCGTACCATACATGCACACCGAAGGCTGGATTTTCGACATTGAGATGCTGATGCTCGCCGAGTCGGCACCGGCGACCTCTGTGCTCGGCAGCGACGGCAGTGTTATTGGCACCAGCCCCGGCATCAAGGTCGCCGAAGTGCCCATTGAATGGCACGAAGTGGGGGGGAGTAAGCTGAACGTCATCCAGGACAGCATCAAGATGGCTCTTGGGCTCGCGATCCTGAGAGCCAGTTGGATGATGGGGGTGTACCGGCGGCGGATGACGTGAAGTCGATTTGTTTTGATGTCCATGTAAAAACAGGCATCGGCTACTTGCCGTGTTTGCTTGGCAGTAGCATGCGATGTCATGCATGTACATGTATTATATGGATGAGCAGGACTGTATGTCCGTAGACACGTATAGAACGCTATTGTATATATGTGTGTGTGTATGTATATAATAGAACGCTTTGCATATATGTGTATATGTATATAATAGAACGCCATTGTAAATATATGTGTATACGTATATAATAGAACGCTATTGTAAATATATATGTGTGTGTGTATATGTACATGCACAGCAAATGCTGCAAGCACCATAGAGCCAATCCCAGCATTAACATCCTATCTTGCCACCCCCATTCCGTATTGGATATTTGCTTTAGCGTCCGTCACCGCATACAACTGTTGTACCAGAAGCACGCATTCCGTCGCTGGCACCACGTAGGATACATCTAGATAGGCGAGCACACGTCGATGGGTCGCAATCGGCCTATCTCTGTTCCTTTTCTTTATTCCTCTTTTTCTTTTTCTTTTTAAATTCCATTTCTTAATTTATTCATTAATTATTTCTTCTTTTTCTCCCTTTTTCTTTTTAATTCTCCTCTTACTCTCTCTATCTCTCTCTCTCTCCCTTTTTTTTGTTCTTTCTGTTTTTTTCCCTTCTTCTATTTACATTCTTTATCTTTATTCTTTATCCCTCCCCTTCTGTTCTAACTACCCCCTTCTCACATATCAAGAAACAGCTCCGCGGACAAGGCCAGATTAGGATATCGCCATGAACAGTGTAGCCAACATACGAGGTCCTCACGTCACATAAAGCCAACGCACGCATGTGCGCGAACCACGAAAAAAAAAAGAAGGGCATTGCATTATTATGATTATCAAGGTATGTACTAGTATATTAGGACAAGCCATGGGCGTGACAGCCCAGACGGACTTGACGCGAGCGTGACGCATGGTGTTTCTTCGTCTGATCGCGTAGATGTCGCTTCTATGGTGCTTTTTGAAGCGGACAAAAAAACAGGGGGGAAAGAAAGAGAAAAAAAAACATGAATGTGGTGCGTACACGGCGTGTCTTTCACCAACGCCATGCTCACGTTACTTCATCATAAGTGTAAATCCAACAGCCAAGAGTAATGAATAATGAATAATTCGACAACGCCTTTCCCAAATAAAAGACTTCCCGCAAGGTAACCCGCAAGGGCAACACTTCTCTCCTCTGATCCGGGTCTTGATTTCGCATATCCCGCCTCGCTACTGGAAACCTTCGCGCCAGACTAGTGGGAGGAACACACAGCTGGCCTTCCACAGGATGAGCACGGCGTCAATGAGTGCCAGTGGCGCCTTGAGTATTCCCAGTGGACTAGAGCCCATGACGGCGAGTGCGTTGAGCCAGAGGGCCAGAAAAGCCACGGAAAAGAAGTGGTAGGCGAGGATGGCGGGCTTTTTGATGATGCCACCCAGCAGTCCGCAGGGCCCGTCCGTCATGCCGCGTTGGAAGTACTCGAAGCAGCCCATCTGGAGGGCCCGCAGCTGGCGATCATTGGCAGCGAAGAGCGTGTAGAGCGCCTGAGCGAGAACGTTGATAATGGAGCTCAGGTTCTTGCGGCGCCAGTAGAAGACACCAATGGCATCGGTGATGGCCTCGGAGTCTTCCAGGCTGGGTATGCGCGATGGGTCGATTAGTTCCGAGAGCAGCAGAGCATCGTTAAAGGCAACCGTCATGCCTCCTCCCGTCAGAGGATGTCTCATGTTGTAGGCGTCGCCAAGTAAGATCAGACCCTTGGCGTTCTGCTTGCTTGGAGGCAGCCAGCTGTTGGGCATGCTTCTTGGGATTTTCCCGTCCTCCATGGCCTTGAGGGCAGCTGGCCTGACTGAAGGTGGCAGGGCTGGGATCGCCACGTTCTTGATGTAGCCACGCACGCCGCCGGCCGCGGGCGACGCTTCCGGGATACCTAGTGGCACGTCAAAGAGGGCGCGGGTCTCATGAGTGCCGATCTGATATAGTAAGGTCGGGTAGCTGTTACTTCCGATGATGACATGACCAAAGTTCTCCTGCGGTAGCTCCGTGTCGATGAGTTCCAGGGCGTAGAATTTGCTCTTCACCGTCGGCTTCTTGTCGTTGATGACTTGCTTGCGGAAGTTGGACCGGTAACCGTCGGCGATGATGGTCAAGTGGCCGAAAAAGTAATCCGGCTTTTTCTCCCCAGTCTCCTTGTTCGTCGTTCGCGTTTCCACACCGAGAGTCTGATCTGCGCACTCGCCCTGTACTGTCTTGACAACCTCGGTCTCCACAACAGTGATGTTCTCGTGCGCGAGGCATGATTTTCTCAGCTGCGTGATGAATTTGCCGTGATGGAAAGATCTGCCCTCCGGTCGCTTGCCCGCCTTGTTCTCATTGTCCCCCTTGCCTGTGCTGGACCAGGCATATATGACCTCGCCGTTGTCGTCGATCGTCGGATACGGGATGAGTGTCGGCGATGAGTTGTAGATGACGTTGTAGCCTTTACATCGAATGGCATCAATGCCTTCAACGCAGTGTCCAAGACCTAGACGCTTCAAGGCAGCAATGCCGCCAGGTTGCAGCAATTCGCCAACGATGCGATCTGGTTCCGTCATCCAACGCTCGAGTAGGATGACGGAACGGCCCTGGTTGGCAAGGGCAAAGGCGATGGCGCACCCGAAAATACCTGCGCCTACAACAACAACATCGGCTTCATGATGTTCTTCGCGTCGTCTGCGGGCATCGCCCGTCGCAATGGCGCGCTTCATCGTCATTTGAGGCTTCTGTTTCTCTATTCTATCGTCTTGTGCTTTTGTCTCTCTTCCTGTGCGCTGAGGGATGGCTGTCTAACGGTAGGGAAACAAATCGAGACTGCACCAGGAACGAGGACAGACAAAGAGTCGAATAACCGTGGATTCAAAAAGGCTGATATGGCGAGAAGAGGCGGGTAAAGGGGATGCAAAGGAACCAGAGGATCGGATCTCGAGAACTTGACAGGGGTCTAGGTGATCGGGGTGGTGGTGCGAATTTCCCCTCCGCTGGGTACTAGTCTGTAGGTTTTAACTTCTTTCGGAACCTCCGACAAAGGGGACGGATAAGGGGACGGATCGTCAACGCAAAAGGAGTGATGGTAGAGATTCGTGTCTCAGAGCGTTATCGCATCGCGGAAGCAATCGTCGAAAGTCGGAGCAAGAATGGAAACAATAACAACTCAAGCACAAGAAACGGTACGACTCGGGATTTAATACAACGGTCAATCAATCTTCACGTGCTTGGTGGGATGGACTGCTAAAGTGATGTCTGGTCCGGCCCACTAAAACATTCGCAGTTTGAAATTTGATGGGTAGGGGCTATGGGCGACGCAGCCTGTGCTAGTGGGTCCCGCTCCCCCACTTCGCAGCGCCGGCAAGCACTGGCTGTCCAATGATGCGCTCTGATTCGCGGAGTCGCTCGGCCAGAAATCGAACCACCCGACAGTCTAGTGCCAGGCAACATTCGACGCCGTCCCTGCCCGCCAGCCGCAAGCATGTGAAGGTCGAGTAATGCCAATCCGCTCATTTTTGATTTGTCTGTCGAACCTGTTCCCTCCAAGGCCAACTACTGTCGGTACCTATTCCTCTCCCACCACCCAATAGACGGGGCCGCTGCGATGACCGACACAATCCCGGTTTGATCATCTCCCCAAAGCCGCACCTGTTGGTCGAACACATGACTATCAATCCTTCGAGTTCCAAACCGTTCCGAAGAAACCCGATGTCTAGGAGCAAATGTATCCATGGTCCCATCCAACCGGGTCCGTCATCTATCTGTCCATTCAAAGCAATCGTCTTTTTTTCTCCACGTGTGCTCGAAATCAAGGACCCCGAGCAAGAAGCACCTTTGTTCTGGACAATAATGATTAGAAGAGTCGAAACAATCATGCATTCGGTTGTACTTTTGATCGTCGTCGTGTTTTTGATTCTACATACATATGTACATACATTGCCAAGTTGATCTACTCAGTATAAACATATGTTGGTTGTAGCACACATGCACATCACGCCGATCCAATCGCTGCAGCAGGCTCCGGGCATTCGACAGGGGTCTGAGCAGCATCTGGTGCAGCATCTGGTGCAACACATGGATGCCGCATTGGAACGCCGTGTTTCTTCTTCGTCAATTCGCGATAGACTTTGGGAGGAGCTTTGGGCAGTGCCGCTTTTGCGAAGCGCACATATGCTTCTGTTACCGAAAGCCGTTCCTTCTTTGAAGCTCGACATTCCTTCACATGCAGCAAAGCAGTATCCAAATGGTTTAAAGCCTGGCGGTGAAGCTCGCTGTTGGGGGTATCGACAACCGCTCTCATGGCAGCCGCCTTCATGGCCAGTTTGATACTCTCCTTGCAAATCGGGCTACCGTGCCACCATTGCGTCTCTGATGTGAATTCAGACAGCACCGCCTGCAAGGCCGTGTAACTCGCAGTGCCTATGTAGGCATACACAAGATTTGCAAAGTTGTACTGGTTATACAAAAGTTGACCATTGCCGTTCTCACGTGCTGCGATTTCGCACATCTCGATCGCGGCTCTATGGTTACCCCCAGTCGACAGTGCCTGAGCCGCCTTGTTGTACGTGCTATCGTGAAGACGAATGCCCGATTGAAGAGCATTGTTGATCAATGGTCTTGGGTCCTCGCCCTGTTCGGATTGAGCTATGAGCAATGGCGTGAGTGCGTCGCTGATATCAACTCCCTTGCTGTGCGCAAAGGCTACCAATTGTGTAGCGCGCTGCATGTCTGGCGTTTCACATTCGAGTTGTTCCAGTACAGCCTGCTTCAGAGGGCTTCCCGGGTTGGTATGGCGATTAGAATCTGCGCCCAGAATTGGACCGAGGGACTGCTTCGTTGCCAGGCCATGGGTGTTGAGCAATCTCGCGAAACGGCGCATAGCCTTCTCAGAAAAACTCCAATACTTGCGGCATCGGGCAAAAAACTGTTGGTTGAGTGAAGTATCCGTCAACAGGCCATTTTCGCCACAGAATTCAAGCCAGGAGATTGCCGAATCCGCTTGACGACGACTTGCATACCCATCCAACACAGCATAGATCCACCGGGGTTCGAGTCTCAGGTTGAAGTCTGCTACAGCCTTGCGAAGATACTCTTCGAATTCGTCGTGGTCCTGGCATTGAGTCACAAAGTTGTCCGTGACGCTTTTTAAGAGTCTCTGAAACCTGAGGCATCGAGAATTCTTTTTCGGTCGCAGCATGTCGATATGAGACCAGACTTGGTCCCACTTGCCATTGCTGGCTTTCTTAGCGATGATGTGTTGTTGTAGACGGAAGTCGAACCCGCTGGCCCCTGGATAGACTTCCTCTAGCTTTTGGAGCTCTGTACTCGCATACTCATTCTCGTCAGCCTCTAAGGCTAAAATGATCATCGTTCTGCGAATCGTGCATTCGACGTCCAGTCGTACTTCGAAATCGCTGAACAGCCCAAATGCCTGGAACTCCAAATAGAGGTCTTTGATCGACACAAAATCTTGTTGGGACCGCGCAAGCCGAGACAGCAAGCGGCTTACCAACTTGCCGTCTTCCCATAAGCATAGTGTAGACTCGCGGGATAAGAAAAGAAAAACTTGACGGAGAAGTTCGCGATGATTGCTGCTCTGTAAAAATGCGATGAAGGGTACAAGAAGTTTCATAGGGTCTTTGCTTAACGGAAGCAAGCTCGACAATGTCGCTGTAATATTCTCGGGGCAGGTAAGAGTAAGAATGCGGAAAAGTCGGATGGCGTGAAATTGAACAGGTCGAGCAGCCTGTGGCAGAGGACCAAAAGATACTAATTTGTCAAATATCGTCCTAACGATATTTAATCTCTCGAAGTACAGGTCTGTATTTGCAGTAGGAGTTTCCAACTCTGTCAGCAACCGCTCCAAAACAGGTATGGCATCGCCGTAATCCGGCCTCGAGACTAGATTTCCATGCCCCATCTTTTGCAGGTACTGTTGTGCGGCTTGAAGTGAGCGGGTTTCATTGGCAGATCCGTCGTTCTCCATCATATTCTCCAAAATAGTTCCTGCCGAAGCACTCGCAACTTTGTTTTCAATTAAGTTTGCATGCGGAATCGCGGAAGCAACCGCATTATTCGACGATTTTAGGCGAGGACATCTTCGCGGCGACTTCCAACTCGAAAGCTGCGGTTGAGTTGAACGCAAAGAATCTAAGTTCAGCCTGTTGAAACTACCCATGCCCAGTCCATTGCCGAGAAAGTTGGTGGCTCGGCCTGGTTCGGTATGTTCGTTATGGCTCTCAGCTCGACCGTGGACTGGCTGCGTTCGCCGGCTATCATGCTCACGGGAATTTTTCGCCTGCATCTGATCAGATTCTATCATCTGCGTACGGCCCCTGCGGCGAGTCGAGGTCCTGGGCCGCGGAAGAGACATCAAGGACTGGGTATCGTCGTCAACCTCGGCGAATCGATTTTTTCGGGTCCCGGGGCATTCTGTCAGAGCAATCGGACCACGGTTATTTTTGATAGAGTGTAGTTTTCTGGCATTGTCAATGGCAGCCCGGGCAGTCTGCAGACGGCGTCGACGTTCCTCGGCGAGTAAAGCGACGGAACAGGAGGTGGTTAGGATCACGCCTCGAAGAGCGTTCAGCGCAGCCCGCGAGGGGACGGGTTGGTGAGAGACCATCTCAGAGGCCCATTATGAGCGGAGACAACAAAACCGCTGTATGAAATCACGTCTTGCGCGGATCATTTGACAGATGCGAGTGCCGCAAGTCGTAGGCTGACGAGCTGGTGTGTTGAATCGGCAACATGACGAGGACCAAAAGGCCGTCTGCGGCTACACTTCGGTACTTTGGTCCGGTCGATAGTCCTCCAATTCCAGAGCCACAAATATGTATGTACTAAGGAGGTCTACGGATATGTGCATACATACACCCACTTTATGTATGTATGCGGTGGCCCGGCCCGTCGGCATCCAGTATCATGTGTGGCGTCTCCCGCTCCTCAGTTCTCCTGCCCACTCACTTGAGGCGAGCGTGCGGGACGATGCAACGACGGCGTCGTTTGCTACGGGCCACAGCCCGGCCAGGTCATGCCGCAGTAGGGCAGATTGTGAGTCTGTTTGCATGTGGGCAGCAGCACGTCGATCCCCGGGCGCGCAGGCTTCCGTCCGCTAATGGCCACTTGCGTTGTGACTTTGGGGCGCCTGCCTAACCAGCTACCGTGAGATAACCTGAATCTGATCGTCGGCGAGACCCAGTTGGGCGGGTTGGGGCGCACTCACGAATTGCAAGCAATATTGGCGACTGTGGTTATGGTTGTGGTTGTCATTGCGATTGCGACTGCGACTGCGACTGCTCGTCGCTGACATGCTTCAATTTCCACTTGTTGGCCGTCTGTGGTTCGAGGGGGAGAGCAGCGGCAATCAAATGATGAAGGCGTGAGCGGCAAGCACTTGCCATGTCAGCTCCTTAACTTTCTTCAACGTCATAAACGCCCCATAACACATCTATCCTCTGAAATAAACCCGGTCCCTTGCGCGTTCCAGGTGTTTGGTGCTATCCATCTCGATCCCGATTGTCCCTCTGTTGTCCCTCCATTCTCCCTTCATTCTTTCTCGATAGTTGTCTATTCTGTCTTGTTCCTTTTGTCAGGCCGGCCGCAAGATTGCCTTTCCCCTTCGACTCCTAGAAGCCTCAGCCACCATTGCTGCCTTCCACCATCGCCATGAATGTTGCATTGCCTCATGTTGAGCCTCCCGCTTCGCCATTGTCCCATTACCGGCTGCTTTCTCCCACAGCTTCTGTTCGAGTGAGCCCGCTATGCCTCGGATCCATGAATTTTGGCGATGCCTGGTATGAGACAGGTCCCTCGTGACAGCTGTCGCCTCTTTCGTGAAATATGGAGGCGCTGAGGGAAAATGCACTCCAAGATAAATACTAACATGTCAATGTAATCAGGACAAGTTGGATGGGAGAATGCGATCAAGAAAATACGGAAAGAATTCTTGACTTTTTCTACAAGCAGGTAGGTTCTTGTCCTACCGATATCTTATGCACGTAATTATCAATGAAGAAGACAACAAGATTCGTCCATCAAGACCCAGGTGCATCGTATCAAAACGTAGTCATCATCACTGTACTAACGCGTTGACGATAGGGAGGTGAGCGACCTTGACAATGGTCTCATCCGGAATTTAGCTGACACTGGACTTACGATGTAGGAAACTTCATCGATACTGCCAACGGCTATCAATTCGAACAGTCAGAAGCATGGATTGGCGAGTGGATGAAAAAACGTGGAAATCGTGACCAAATGGGTGAGTCTCGTAGTTTCCAGCTTATATGACAAGACATAGCTTTGACGCCTCAAAAAAGTTGTTGCTACCAAATACACCACGAATTTTAAAGCTGGTCCAAACCAACCCCAAATCATGGCCAACTTTATCGGAAATGGGACGAAAAGTCTGCAGATATCCGTAAACGCCAGCCTACGGAAGCTGCAGACTGATTACATTGATCTCTTGTATGTCCACTGGTGGGACTACAGTGCTTCAATTCCAGAAGTCATGCAGTCTTTGAATCAGCTCGTCACGAGTGGCAAAGTCTTGTATTTAGGTATCAGCGACGCCCCTGCCTGGATCGTGAGGTGAGTGCTTGCTGCTTGACACTGTTTTGGCGGGCTTCTCATTGACTTTGCCGATTTTAGTAAGGCAAATGAATATGCTCGAAACCATGGCCTTCGCCAATTCTCCGTCTATCAGGGCAGATGGTCCGCTGCTTGTCGCGATTTCGAGCGTGACATCATACCCATGTGTAAGGCCGAAGGCATGGGCATCGCTCCCTGGGGATCACTCGGAGGCGGCAATTTCAAATCGGAAGAAGCTCGACGCTTGAACGAGGGTCGGAAGTCCGAGGCTAGTGATACCGACATTAAAATCAGTCAGGCACTGGAAGCTATTGCGCATCGCAAGAACACTGCTATTACTAGTATTGCACTGGCCTATGTAATGCAAAAGACGCCCTACGTCTTCCCCATCGTGGGTGGGCGAAAGGTCGAGCATCTGAAAGCCAACGTGGAAGCACTAACAATCGAGCTTTCGGACCAAGACATTCAAGAGATTGAAGCGGCCGTGCCTTTTGACCTAGGATTCCCCCATAACTTCTTGTGGGGAAAACAGCTTCCCAAAGAGTCACTTCAGGACATCTGGCTGCTATCTACAGCCGGCAGCTTCGATCATGTCGCGGAAGCCAAGGTACGTGTAACTGACCTCGCCTTTCACAAATATTAAAAAAAGCTGATTCATCAACTGACTGTCCCTCAGCCCATACGAACCAAGACGAATGGAGAATAGTATCCCTCATTCAGAACCTTTCATTGGCGATGGCTGCCCTACAAATCCTGCAAAGATACATGTGAGAATCATGACATGTCCCATTTAGAGTATCCTCGATTTTGATGCAGCAATGATTGATTTCTTGCTTCTTCATTTTGAAGCAATGACTAGCCAACAGACAACGTCGAGCATAGATATGATCGAGACAGTAATGACAAAAAAAAAACATTCTTCTGTGCATGCCACTCATGAAGTAGGTCCAGGAGTAAAAAAAATTGATGCCGCCTCAAAGGTAGCAGACGTATCTACCCAGACAGCTCGTACATCGAATAACACAACGGTGTGGGAATATAAGCACTATACATAATAGAAATCGACTTCTTGAAATACTATAGCATCCAGTGCTTCCATACATCCATCTGTCCGCTCAAGCCCTGGCTAGTTCATATCACATCTTTTTTCTAATACACATAAGTACACGGTGGTGGGGTTTCTTTTCTTTTCCTCTTCACATCTTGTATCATTATTTGGCGCCTTTCCCCTTTGCTTCATTTTCACCGAGCTCTCGTATGAGAACTGACGTCGCACCGGCTCCTGAATAATCTTGCTGGCCAGTCTCAAATCCAGGACAAACGCCAATGGCCAAGTATCTACCATCATTGGAGAAAGCCAAGGCCGCCACACTATTGGGAAATTTTTGATATTGCTTTAACCGTCTTTTGGCCTCAGCGTCCCACAATGCTACTGTGCCATCTCCGCCTCCTGAAGCAAACGTTCCGTGAACGGGATGAAAGGCCAGCGCATTCACAGGATAAACGACATCGCCATCGCCATCGGGAGCCGCCTGTCGGTGGCATTTGAACGCATACTTGCGTGCCTGTGACTCTGCTGTGTCCTCGAACCACTCTACCGCGACACGACCTTCGATACTGGAGGTAGCATATCCCGCATCATTCGGCATGCAGGCCACCGCGCGGGTGAGATAGCGGAGAGAAGACTCCCGCTGCTGCCACGGTTTTAGTTCTGTGCCGCCTGAAGCGAAGAGCTGCGCAATAGTGTCGAGGTCATAGATGTGAATGATTCGGCCGGTCATGGCGACTACGATTTTGGTAGGGCTGGCGGAGACAGCGTGTGGTTTGGCTGGAAGGTTGATTTGAATGGGTGAGCTTGTAGGGGAGGAGAGGTTGTGAAGGCTAATGGTGGAGTCCCACGAGGCGGAGACGAGAATATCTGATGAAGATACTGGTTATTAACGACGTCTCTCTTCATCCCCGCGATGGCAAAAGCATTTCCGCGGCGATGCAGAGAAAAGAATCAGGGGTTCGCCTCAATGTGAAAAGAAAAAACGTACTGTGGTCTTTGCTGTAGACGACGCATCGAACAGGTGCGGCATGTTTACTCAAGGATGTTTTTTCTCCTGTTTCCAAGTTTAATCTAAGAAAAAAAAGTTGTCAGCTTTATGTATATAAGACTATTTAGAAGCTCGGAAGACCGATTCCACACCCCTTCTTTTGTTTGTATTTTTTTCGTTCTTGTTTCCTCGAGTATCATTTACCTGCTCACGGTCCAGTCTATACCCGCTGTGAAAGCTTCATTATCGTTGGCGCCAAAACAAATGTCGAGAATGGGCGCTCGGTGCTCATATGTATTTATCAGGGTTCCATGTGCGTCGCCCCCTGCAACTTTATAGAAGTATACATTCTTATCCCATGAGGAAACGAGAAGCTTGCTGGAATCGGTTGGCGAGAACGCGACGGCTGTTACTGCATCGCCGGGGGGCGGGGAGAGCTCGAATTGTGTCGCTGGAGACCAGTTGAGGGTGTTTCAAGTTTTCTACAATTAGCATATTCTCGTGTATATAACAGCCATGTGGTGGACGGGAAATCACCTACCTGGAGCCATTGCTGGTATTATCCCGTGCTGTTGCCTCGTTCAAGCTCCAACCAAGTAAATGCTCGCCGAGCAAATGGAGCCTCAAAGAGGTCCCTACCGAGAGTGCTAGTATGGTTGTTTACTTTGGCAGTCACGTGGTGATAGTGGTCACCCCGGCGAGTCTCTCTTCTTTCTCTTTTGCGACCTTTTCCGACAGATGGACCGTGTACAATCTATCCCTTGAATGATTTTACACTTCTACATGCAGGGGGCCTCGCCGGGGACTTTTAGCCAATCAAATTAGGGCCGGCTAAATACCCCTACTATTCTCTTTAGCCGAAATCACGTGTGCTAGAATGCTAGGTAGTGGGGGTGGTAGGGGAGCGTAGGAGCGCGCGGAGCATGTAGAGTTGTCAGATCATTCAAGGGGTAGATTGTACATCAAATGGAGCTCATTCTGCCTAAGAATACCGCTTCCGCAAACTAGCCACACGCCGCCACACCCCACCACTCAGAGCGCAGGGCATGGTAAAATGTCAAAATTATGACTCCGTAACCACCAACTCAGTGACCGAAACTGCTCCCGCCCAACGTATCTTAATCGCGACCGTCTTGCCGGCCAACCGAACGACTTTTCGCGGTGCTACCGAAAAAAAAAAGTTCTACAGACAGAGCTCGAAATCTCGAATACTGCACTCCAGCGAAACACTTGTGCAGAATTTCCTAAGCGCCAAGTTGTCACGATCTCTTGGGCACCGACCCCACCTCCATATATCCCCTTTCCCCTCCTCCCCTAGACCCGAAAACGACCATCTTCTTGATACTTGACGCCAGATCAATACCGCCAAGATGTCGTTAACAAACTGCCGTTTCTACGAGGAGAAGTACCCGGAGATTGATAGCTTCGTCATGGTCAATGTGAAGCAGGTTGGTGGTGCCAATCGAGAAACTGGGTTGAGCTGTCGCTCAGCGAGATTGAGGGACGCATGGATCTGACAAGAGTGCTCTTTGTAGATCGCCGAGATGGGTGCTTACGTCAAGCTGCTCGAGTACGACAATATCGATGGCATGATTCTCCTTTCCGAATTGTCGCGACGACGTATCAGAAGTATTCAGAAGCTCATCCGCGTCGGTCGCAACGAGGTCGTTGTCGTGCTTCGTGTGGACAAGGAAAAGGGTGCGTGGAATGAGATTCTCGGGTGCCGTTCTGCTGTCCGATAAGCTTCGGAACTCAGTTTCACGTTTACACCGAGATCGTTCTCTCGTTGTTCCGAGGGGAAAAACAAAAAGTGAGCTGACGAAAGCTTGGTTAGGTTACATCGATTTGTCCAAGCGACGTGTGTCTCCTGAAGATATGGTCAAGTGCGACGAGCGATACAACAAGAGCAAAACGGTGCACTTGATTATGCGACACGTTGCCGAGAAGACGCAGACTCCTATTGAGACTCTGTACGAGACCATCGCATGGCCCCTGAACAAGAAATACGGTCACGCCATTGATGCCTTTAAGCTGTCCATCACGTATGTTTCTTTCTTTCTTTTTTAACTGTTAACGTTTTTGTACTCGGTTCATAGTTGATGGGCCACTGAACTAAAGTCAATTTTACAGTAACACGGAGGTCTGGAATGACGTCACGTTTCCCAGCAAGCCTGTTGAGGACGAGTTGAAGCTGTACATCAGCAAGAGACTTACTCCTCAGCGAACCAAAGTCCGAGCAGATGTCGAGGTGACTTGCTTCGGCTACGAAGGCATCGACGCTGTCAAGACCGCCCTGAGAACTGCTGAGGCTGGCAACACTGCTGAGGGCGCCAACGCCGATACTCAAGTCAAGGTTAAGCTTGTCTCGCCACCATTGTACGTGCTTACGTGCACCTCATTCGATAAGAACCAGGGCATCGTACTTTTGAAAGAAGCCATCGAGGGCATCAGAACAAGCATTGAGGCTGCTGGCGGCAATTTGACTGTCAAGATGGAGCCCAAGGCCGTCACAGAGAGCGACGACGCCGAATTGCAGGCCTTGATGGAGAAGAGAGAGCGTGAGAACGCCGAAGTTAGCGGTGACGAAAGCTTGAGCGAGAGCGATGACAATGTGCCCGAGACTCTCTAAGTTATGCCGACAAGATACACGGAGGCGGCGGAAGGATATGGGAACATTAACATGGACTACATGGTCTATTGTCGAATGGTTCTGATGATAAACAAAAGCATTGAACCAACAGTAAAAGGACTCAAAGTGATGGATAACAACACCGTGGCAATTCACGAGCGTGGACGGACGAGGAAATGAGAGGCAAAGTATCCCAAGTTGGACATGCCGTTTGATGAGGATTTATTATTATTCTTTTTTTCTTAGAAAAAAAAAGTTGGGGAGAGCAAGTCGTATGGTGGTGACGACGGTGGGCATGTCATCTGTTGAGGAGCCGGGTCATTGCTGGCAGAACATGTAATTATGTAAAGTCTGGCAGCAAGTGGCGCATGGAAGCGGGCGTTGGAGATTGAAAAAGGCTGCACATCAATCAATGACATATCAAGAAGACGAGGTGCGGCCATTGTAGTTCTGCGCGTAGTTTGACGCGACTGCGATGATGAAAAATGCATGTCGTCGGAATTCGAGTTGTCGAAGCTGCCCAGGCTGGTCAGGTCCGGGTCTCGTCTCGTCTGGCTTGTTTGGCCGCATGTGGTGGGCGGGCAGATTCGATGAGGCGGCTAGCGACCTCGCGCGCTGTGAAGAGGCGCCGACGTGGCGTGCCAACTGGGTGTGCTCAGTGCTGGCTAATTATATAGCGGGATTTGGGGGGGGGGGGGGGGCGGGGGTCAGCCACACCTACATTTCAACGACCGTGTTTTCTCGATCCGACTCCAACCAGACCAGAAGTCATCGGACCTAAGTGACAGTATCACCAAATCCTCAGCACGATTTGGCGCCGCAACCAAATGGCTCTCGGCCCGCTATGGACGCGGCTGAGAGGACGGCACCAGCAACTGCGCTCCGGCGTTGCCTGGCGCATAGCCGTGAATCTGGTCGGCATTGCGACATGGCTTCCCGTCGTAGCATGGTTCAACCTGCACGTGGCTGAGCTGACGCTCGTGGAAGGGCCCTCCATGTATCCGTTTATGAATGAGGACAAGGACTCGACGTTGCGGAGGGATGTTGTTCTCGATTATAAGGTGTCGCCGCAGAAGGGGCTGGAGAGAGGCATGATTGTCACGTTGAGGCAAGTATAGCCCTGCCTCCTTTCTCTCTCTCTCTCTCTCTCACTCTCTCTCTCTCACTTCTTCTCGTTGCATGGAGAAACCCCTTGGTTGGGGAAACGAGCGTCCAGGAAAGTCAATTCCGCTGATACCACGTCCTCCCCTCTTCTAGGAGCCCAGTTCACCCTGAAGTCATAGCGGTCAAGCGAGTGGTCGCTCTTGAAGGAGATATTGTCAGAACCAAAGCGCCCTATCCGGTCTCGACGGTCAGGATTCCCGAGGGTCATGTGTGGGTCGAGGGAGACGGACGGCGAGGATCCAGCTTGGACAGCAATACGTACGGGCCTGTGTCAAAGAGGTTGCTGACGGGACGAGTGACGCATATTGTGTATCCGTTCAGGAAGTTCGGCCCTGTGAGATGGTGGGAGCACGAGAGGAAGCTTACACAATAGAGGAAACGTTGCGAGTGTCGAGAAAGAATGTAGTGGGGGTCGATTTTCTTGTACATGTACAACAAGAGAGAAGCAGAAGGAGAGAAGCAGAGACTGTTTTTTCTTCTCTTATGGTAGATATGTATGTACCTTGCCGCTTTACCTACCCTACCTAGACGAGGTCTGGGGATCTGCGGGAGCTGTACAGTACACCGATGGCTATTCATATAGATGTACGATTCATCCAAGACACGCGAACCTGGCGTCACATGTTGATATCTGAATAGTCCAAAAGTTGGCTCATGAGAGTGCAGTTTGCAGTTGCTGACTCCAGACGCCAGTCTGCAGAACTAACGTGGCAGCTGGGACCCGCTGCACGGCCAATCCGCCCAGCCCAGATTGGCCCTTGCCGTGCGTACCTCGGGGATAATGTCGGCATTGGGCGAGAGGGCAAAAAAAAAAAAAAAAAAAAAAAAAAAAAAAAAAAAAAAAACGGCCAACTCTGCCCGTTCGAGGTATGCGCCAGCAAAGAGCACCTCAAATTGACCACCAGCCAATGCCAGGGCAGCCCGTGCCACGACGACATCGCTCCCGCCAAAATCAGTGCCCCTGACATCTCAGCGACGCGACAACAAGAAGCACAGCCTTTTCTCACTCATTCAGATTCCTGCCATTACTCAATCAACCATCCATCTATCCAACTGGCATTTTACGGCGTTTTTGTTCTCTTCCAAACCGGCCGGCTGCCTTCGCCTGGCGTGGTTGGCTCTCTTCCTCCTATCGTTTCTTCCGTATCTCCCGGCCATTGGTTCGTCGACTTGACATTCAAAGGCTGCAGAGTTGGACAGGTCTCGTGGAGCCTTGCCTCTTCCCCTTTACCTGTTCAACTTTCGCACCACCGCGGCGTCTTCCGCCTTCACAAGCGGGAACAGCGAGCGAGCGACCTGGGCGTTGTTGAAAACCGGAGCTGCGCATCGCAATGCTGGTGTATGGTCCGACGCATCGCCCAATTCTAACAACGCCATAAAGCCCGACGACGGCCCGTTACCATGAAAGGCGATGATTTCGGGGCTGAAGGCCGGCCGCCTTATCTCCACGTATGTCTCCTCTCCAGCAGCTACCCGATGACAGGCGCACTCAAGTGTCGCGTTTTTCTTGCCTCTATCGACTGGTGAATTTTGCTACGGTTTGCTAACGCGTTCGTTGCTTCTTCTTTATCTTCTTTTTTGTGCAGTCCATGTTTGCTGGCGGCATTGGAGGCTCAACTGGGGATTTGCTCATGCATTCTCTCGACACCGTCAAGACGAGACAACAAGGCGATCCGAACACGCCGTCGAAATATACGTCCTTGGGGCGATCGTACTACACGATATGGAGGCAAGAGGGTGTTCGGCGCGGCTTATACGGAGGTTGGATACCTGCCCTAGGAGGCTCGTTTCCTGGCACGGTCCTGTTTTTTGGCACATATGAATGGAGCAAGCGTTTTTTGATAGATCATGGGCTGCAGCAGCATTTGGCATATCTCACAGCAGGTAAGATGCCATTCTTGACCCATCCACAACATTTTGGCCTGTGTGACATGTCGCTCACCAGCTTTCTTGTTTTTTTTTTCTTTCTTTTTCTTTTTTCCCCCTTTTTGCCAGGATTCATCGGCGACCTCGCAGCATCTGTCGTCTACGTCCCATCGGAAGTCCTCAAGACTCGATTACAACTGCAGGGTCGTTACAACAACCCCCATTTCCAATCCGGCTACAACTATCGAGGAACAGTAGACGCCGCGCGCACAATCGTTCGGACCGAGGGAGCGGCAGCCCTCTTCCACGGATACAAGGCCACGCTCTATCGAGACATGCCGTTCTCGGCATTACAGTTCATGTTCTGGGAGCAGTTTCACGCCTGGGCACGGGTCTACAAGCAAAGTTGCGAAATCGGTGTTCCGCTTGAGCTTCTCACCGGCGCCGCAGCCGGAGGTCTGGCCGGGGTAATCACCTGCCCGCTCGACGTCGTGAAGACAAGGCTACAAACCCAAGTCAACCCTCCAGCCGACCAGTCAAGTAAGCTCAAGGAAGTGGCGACTGCCGTACAGAAACGACACATATCCACCTCGTCCCCTAGCACCCATCGACCGCAGCCCGGCGCCATCGCCCTTGAAACGTCCTCTATTTTTACCGGCCTGAAAGTCATCTATCGCACCGAGGGTATCGCCGGCTGGTTCCGCGGCGTGGGTCCTCGGGGTGTATGGACGTTTATCCAGAGCGGATGTATGTTGTTTCTGTACCAGCGGTTATTACACCAACTCAAAACCGTTGTGCCGGTAGAAGACGAGCATATGTGAAAAGAAAAAGAGGGGTGGGGAAAGCATCGCAAACGCCACTTCATTAAAAAGCCAGATAGCCGAGTTAATAGCCGACTCCAGCAAACACCCCCGCCCCCTTCAAAGCTATATATGTAAAGACAGCATAAATCATGTACAAGATCATTTTCCTCCCCCGCCGATTGCCGAAACACTCTCAAGAGCATTCAAAAAAAAAATTCGTCCTGCGGTCCTGCGGATGCAAAAAGGGGGGTGGTGCAGATGGAGAAAAGGCTACACAGAGGCGAGACGCCGGAAACACTGTATTATTACCATGTTATACGATTTGCAAGAAAAAGAAAAGAAAAGAAAAGAAAACGACATGTAATCCACGGGGATGAAATCTCTCACCGAGAACACTAGGAGGCAAGAGAGATAAAGAAAAGGAAAGAGATAGGGGAAGGAATTGACATATTAGAAGGCCATCTCTTTGATTGTCTGGCGTTTTTTTTTTCTTCCGCGGATTAGAAAGTCGGAGCTTTGGATTAGACTTCTTTGAGTATCATCTTGGCCTTTTTAACCTCGTGTCGGTGCTTTGTGTTTTCAGCACCACGTTGTAGGCGCACCGGAATGGAAATAGAAATGGCAGCGGGGATTGCAATGAAGAAATATATCGGAAAAGGACCTTTCCGATGCGGACTATTTACTTGCTTTCTTTCTTTCTTTCTTTTTTTTTTTTTTTTGAAAAAAAAAAAAAAAACGTTAAAGCTCTGAAATGGCGCACTATTCACGGATGTCATGTCTTGTAAGTCGGAGATGGGACGTCACGCGAGGACGTGTCATTTTGGAGCATGTACCATTTCCATCGTTTTATGTCTTGAAATCTTACGCAGGACATGCTACTAATTATTTTTTTTGGATGGTCTTTTACTGGTAATCCTGTATTCTATATACATTTGTTCATGGATTTCGTTTATGAAATCCATAATTTGGTTCTTATATGTCCGTCGTTGAGGCATCTCTTGCGTCCTACGGTTCTTGATGGGGTATCTTGCAGCAACGCTAAGTTAAGTCTGCTCTTTACTTCGAATGTGGAAACTTTGTGGGGGAGGATATTATAGACAACTAGAAAAAAAGAAGAAGAAAAGCAGAAAAAGAAAGAAAAAGAAAAAGAAAAAGAAAAAGAAAAGAAAAGAAAAGAACAGCGAAAAAAAAGCGTTGCCGTCTACTCTTGTTCAATCACCCTCACTGTCCTGCACGTCAGGCAATTCCTCAAAATCCTCGAGTCGCCCCGCGAGTTGGTCCCTCGCCAAGCAGACGGCAATGGCTACCGTCAAGGCATTCCACACGCTCTGACGCCGATCCATGAAATGCATGTCCACGTGGAAACTCACATATGCATCCGGTCCCTTTGCACTATCCACCGTCAACAGAAAGACGCTTGATCGAAGCACGAACAGCCCATACACAACGGGCGGCTTCCTCCGATACGCAATCTCGTCGTCTTCATCTTCACCAACCCGTCCGTCTCCCG
Source organism: Claviceps maximensis (assembly GCA_018360255.1). Taxonomy (NCBI): domain Eukaryota; kingdom Fungi; phylum Ascomycota; class Sordariomycetes; order Hypocreales; family Clavicipitaceae; genus Claviceps; species Claviceps maximensis. Next base: position 58,305 of record SRPZ01000023.1, read on the forward strand.
CATCATCCACCGCCATCTTCCTGAGAAACCTGTCCACCAGCGCCGCAGGGCTCTCCCCTCCCTGTTTCACCGATGCAAAGTCGTCGTCGTTGCGGTCCACGCGCAGATATTCGCGCTGCAGAAAGGCCAGTGCCCGCATACGTTGTTCCATCAGGCTCGTGATTTCGGTTTCTCCCAGTCGTGCGTCCAACTCTGCAGTGATCATGTTGGGCACATAACACAGATGGGCATAGCCGCCGTCCTCGGCGGCCCACGACAGATACTTATCGAGGGATTTCTTTATCAGCGGGCTTGCTTTGTCGCGGAGGCCGGACTGAACGGTTGTCCTGACGGATGAAGTCAGGTCTATCAGGCGGAGGAGCGCCACGGTAGCTTTTTATGAGAAGAGAAAGGTGGCAAAGTTAGTCTTGTATCAGAGCAGGAAAACAACACTTCTCCTCGCTTAGAGTAATCAAACTGATAAGAACAAAATACCTTGAAAGTCTTTTCCGGATCGACTGTACACAACTGAGCGGCTGTCATCGCTATCGTCGTTCATGGAAAAAACCGTGTCGAGCATGGGGATGCCCCGAAAGTCCACCTCCCAGTGGCCAGGAAGGACAGGCCGCTCTGCTCGCTGGAAGAGAATCTCAAAGAGCCGCTCTTCGTCTGAGGCCCATGTGCTGGCGCCCGGATAGCGCTTCTTTTCTATCTCGAGCTCTGGCTGGGTTTGCGATGCGAGATTCACGGGCGGCGCATCGCTTTCGTACCCCGTGTCGAGTGAGTCCAGGATCGAGGTTTCGATTTCTTCTTCCTTCACGAGCATCGCTGTTCTGGGCGCCGACTCGCCGGTTGAAGGCGCTTCTGTGGGAGAGAGGATGTGCCGTGATGCGGACTCTGGTGCAATTGGGGATGGCGCTGGTTTGGGCGAGTGTGGACTGGAAGGGACGAGTGGAGGAGGAGTTGTCGCGTCCATGATGGCCGATGTCGCAAATGAAGTTTTCTTCGACCGTTTTGTTTTGTTTTCTTCTTCCCTTTTCATCTGTTTGGCTTGCAAAGTGGTGATTTGGAAAAAGAACGCATCTACAAAGGAACGGCGAGGTGGACTGGCGCGTTTCTAGGTTGGATGGTAAGCATGGTGAACAAAGAGGTGAGATGAGTCTGAGAACTTGTTAGGCTGGAGGCAACGATGGCGTGTTAGCCCCGAGGGGTGTGTGGCTCGGTACGTGCCAAAAGCTGGTCATGATAAGAGATTTAAAGATGACAGCGATGGTATTTTTTTCGACTGTTGGCTCCGTTTGAGTACATCCGTGGCTGCAAGAGTTGAAACTTGGCCGGCTGGAAGTTGAAAGGTGAATAAATCACAGGAGGTGAATGAGACGTCGTTGTGGATGGGGACTGGAGAGAGCAGGTACTTTGACAAGATGAGCAGTAGTAGTAGGTGGACACTTGAGGTACCGGATACCTACCTAGTAGATGGTGACACCGCCTTGAACCGGCACATTGCAGTCTTTGTTCACAAAGAGTATCGACTTCCCGAGTCGGGAACACAAACATTGAATCCCGTTTGCTTTTCGCCACCCCTTTAATCAATCATTGGTGCTGGCCCTATTCACCCGAGCGCATCTCGCGGCTCAAGATGTCCAAGTGTGCAAGCAATCTTGCTACTTTTCATGTCAAGGTCCACCCTCAAGCTGCGGACTCGTGAATTATGGCCGCCGCCGCCACTCCACAGGAACAACCACGCCAACATGCGACAACCCATGTCAGAGTCGCATCGCCAACCGGTCCCGTCACTCGAACCATTCTCCAGACGCCGCTGCGCGATGCACTGCCTTCTGAAATTCCCATCATCGACGTTTCGTCCATCTTCAGCTCTTCGGCCGCTGCTCGCCACTCTGTCGCCAAGCAAGTCAGCCATGCCGCGACCAATACGGGCTTCTTCTACATCAAGAATCACGGCATCGCGTCCGGCGTAATACAAGACGCCTACCATGCAGCTTTGAGTTTCTTCCGGCAAGACGAGCAAGACAAGCTGGCTGCCTCGATCGCACAGAGCTGCCACTACAATGGCTATCGCGCGTTGGAGACACAGATACTCAACCCCGACGAGGGCATCGACGTGCGAGAGAGCTTTGCCATCAACTACGACCCGCGCCTAGATGACCAGATCCGAGACATCCAGGACATTCCCGTCGATGCTATGAAGTACATTAAAATGGAGGAACACCACTTTACCAAGACGTCCCAGGTGCCCAACTTCAAGCAGGCCATGACCACGTACTTCAAGGCTTGTCTCGCTCTAGCCAGAGCCCTCACCCGCACAATCGCCCTCTCCCTCGACCTCCCCGAGACGGCATTCGACAGCAAGATTGTCTACCCTGATGCCGCTCTCAACCTCAACTACTACCCGCCCATCTCCCATTGTTCCGACCTTTCACCCAGCGATCCCAATGTCAGAGTCTCCATTGGCTCGCACACCGACTTTCAGATGTTCACCATCCTTTGGCAGGATATGGTGGGTGGGCTCCAGGTGCTCAACCGTGACGGGCAGTGGATCAACGCCAAGCCTGTGCCGGACACGTTTGTCGTCAACATTGCAGATTGCCTGCAGAGAATTACCAATGACAAATACGTCAGCACCATCCACAGGGCGCAGAACTGGAGTGGCAAGGAGAGGGTTAGTCTGGCATTTTTCTGGGGCTTCGGCCCCCACGAGACATGCCAGGTACTGGAAAGTTGCCTTGCCGCCGGCGAGGAGAAGAAGTATGCGGATATAAATTGTTTCGAATGGTTGACGAAAAGGGTCACTGATGTGAGGAAGGTGGAAAGGATGAAATGACTCGAAAAAGCGGCATTGACTGGGGGGAAGGGTAATGGATTATGATTTGTTTTCTGTCCGAGACGCTGTGGGTGGCTGCGTTCGCCCACGACAAGATTGTTCTTGAAACGAAACATGAGGAGGAAGGGTAGTAGTAGCCTGTGGGTAGCATCAGAACCAAGACATAGGCATTTATAAATCATTCGTTGTTCGTTTTTGTTTTTCCAGAGTTGACGGTATCAAGAAATCTTAAGTTTTGGGTTTCGGAGTCCTCCTTTCGTTAGGGGGAAGTTTTGCAGGGCAGGGTAGGTGCTTACGTAAAGTATCAAATAGTGGATGCCAGACCCAATCCGTCCTCGGGAAAAGCCACCCCCCCATGAATCTTTTGGAGCTCCGCGCATTGCCGTCGCAACAACCTCATCCGCACCAGTAACAGAGCCATGGCGGAAGCAATCAAGGTAGCAGCCCGTCAATTACCAGGCTTCAGGCTCGGACAGAAGCAGGTCTTTCTGTACGTCCCCATCTGATGGTTCGGTAGGAAAATATGGAGGAGAGGAGAAGGAAGAGGGGGTTTGGGAGGGAGAGCCAATTGATTTTTTTTTATTTTTTTTTCTGTTTTGTTTTCCTGCTTCGCTTCTCTGATTTTTACGCCTGCTAATTTTTGTTAACCGAAAACCGCCAGGCCCAACCACGTCATTACGTTTCTACGAAAAGACTTCCTCCCCCCCAACGAAGCCTGCTTTCAAGTGCCCCTCCGATTCACCAAGTTCGATCTGCGCGACTACTTGTGGAATTTGTACAATGTGGAGGTGACCAAGGTGCGGTCGTACGTGAAGCAGCAGCCACTCACGCAGCGTAATTCGCATTCCCGGTCTTGGTACAGACCGCAGCCGCTCAAGATTATGACGGTCGAGCTGGCCAAGCCATTCCAGTGGCCCGACCTGCCGACTGATTTGGAGCCGTGGAATCACGATCTGTGGAAGATGAGGGAAGATATGATGGAGAAGCGCAACGAGGAACAGATGGAGAAGCAAAAGTTTCAGGTTCCCATGAAGAGTAGGGAACCTCTGTCCAAGGAGAGACAGGAACTGGCTACGTTGGCCAAGATGATGGAGGCTGGGGAGGTCAAATGGTCGAATGATGTGGTGCTGGATCCGAGGTGGGACGCCTTGCTGGCAAAGGATAAAAAGAAGGCCGAGGTAAAGGGTTCGAAATAAAATTCATGGTTACTGTTTTTATTGCCCTTTGCCGGGGGAGAGTGCTGCATGTACGGATGGAATATTGACGACATCGGAGACAATGGGAGTCGGAGGGTTGATGAGATGGAAAGATTTTTGTTGGATCCTCTGGCGATGTCTTGTCACTGAGGTCGTGCAGGGGGAAATGATTTGTACGATACAATTACATGGGGAGGATGACTGTATATATTACGTAGTGCGGAGAGGCAAAACAAAAAAAAGAAGCAAATTTGATGAAATGGTCATCTAATGAGAGTAGATTTATTTTATATTAGATGTCTGGCCTCACTTTGAAACAAGAGACGTAGACGCCATTTACAGGAATCAACATCCCAGATACCCAGAGTCATCATCAACCCCTTTTATTCCAGAGGCTCATCACAGACATCCCTCCAGCACCGCCTGTTCTGAAAATGAAGAACATCATCGCCCCAACTCCACCACCCGGCCGTCAAGTTGCGAGCGAATACCTCCAGGCCACAATAGTGCATATCGTCGAGGACCTGGCCAAACAGACGTCGCAAATTGGGTTTCCGGGAGTGGACGTCAGGCACAGCAACGATGACCTTGGACCGGAGACGCGGAGGGGCGGGCACGCCGATGCGCTTGGCAATGAGGATCCTCTCCCAGGGCTTTCGCCAAGCAGACGCCACGTCGTACATGGGTTCGCCCCGGTCCGTGATCTTGAGCCAGGTCCACTCGGCGGCGAGTTGGACGCCCCAAGATGCGAAGACACCGCCGGCGGTGGTCGAAGTCAGCAAGTCTGGTATGCTGGCCTTGTTGGTGATCCAGACGGCTACGAGGCCGTCGTGAGCAAGATGATGGGCGACGGGAATGCTCGTCAGCAGGGCTCGCATTTCGGCGAGATGACGTGCCGTGGAGTAAGTGGCGGATCGGCGTCTGGCGGATCGGTTGGGCCACGGTGGATCCAGGACAATGAGTTTGAAGACGGGTGCGCTGCGGTGGAATGACTCTCGGAGGTCTTGGATGGAGCCAAGCAATGGTGTGGCCTCGGGGACGGCCACCGTGCTGGAGGACGGCTCGCGGCCGCCGTGGTTGCCGTGGTCGTCTTGTTCGTCATGGTCTTCCTCACGCTGCTGCTGCTGCTGCTGCTTCTCTGCGGATGGTGGTGGCGACGACGGTGCCGCTGAAAGGCGAGGAAGACAAAAGGGCCCGTTGTACGACTCGGCGAGCACGCGCAGGGCTGCCTCGACCGCCGCGGTGGTCATCAAGTCGGCGATTTGGGCGGCGGGAGACTGCGCCGACGAGTGGTGGTGTGCCGCGGCTCCGCGGACAGAACGAGACGAGGAGGAGGCATGGCGTCGGGGCAGGCTCGTCGGCTCCGGCGTCGGGAAGGGCTCGCGCCGGGGTGAGGCCGAGTAGATGCGGCGATGGGCACGGTGGCCCGGCAGGACCTGGGCCTCCTCGAGCGAGCGCGGGATGTCGAGCAGGACGATGGAGGCGTCGTTGCTCTGGAATAGCACGCTGGGGGGGCTTGTGCAGACCGAGCCGTCGGGACCTGACATGGAATGGAGATGCGGATGGAGATGCGGATGGAGATGCGGATGCAGATGCAGATGGAGGAGCTGCGCAATGGAGGCACGTGAGGGACCGAACGGGGGAACCCGAGCCTAGTGAGTGTGGTTCCGGGACCGTCTGTCGCGTCCGCTGGCAGCCGATTGTGCCCGCACCTCGGCAATCCTCGGCTGAGGATGTGAATGTGAATGTGAATGTGCTGGCGACGGCGGGGCGCACAGCGAGGGGAGCACTGCATGCTCAAGAGCAAGGCGTCTGGTCGTGTCGGGCCCATCTGCTGATCCGACTGGCCGGCCTGGTCTGGTTCGTCTCGTCGTCCCCTCCGTGCTCGCGCAGCCTTGAGCCGACTGAAAGGAAACACACCAGCAACCCGATTATCGCAACGCGTTCTGTATTTCATTGCCATCAGAGCGTCGACACACCTTGATTCGTTTCTCTTCTGCTCCCCCTCCCCCGCACCGCCTGTCGACCTAACCCCCTACCACCACGGCCGGCATGCGACTTCGGTGATCCTCGACGCCCGCGACATCCCACCCCAGCCCACGTGCTGCCGGCATCCGGAATGCCCTCAAATTCCACCCTCGTGGACCGTACTTCCATGACGGAGATTGCGCGCGACAAGGTTCAGCAGCATGTCGGATCGGGCACTGCTGCGGCGCCAGCGGCGTCTTCCTCCTACCAACAGAGACAAAAGCCGGCCGTGTGTCCGAATGACAAGGAAGCAACAGTATCCAGGACCAGGACACGCTCCTGGGATTATGTCTGGCGATCAGGTGTCGCGGGCGGTGTGGCTGGCTGCGCTGTGAGTTTTGCATACATCCGAGCAACGGCAACAAAAGAGGAAGAAGAAGAAAAGGAAGAAGAAAAAGAAACAGAAACAGAAACAGAAACAGAACAGAACAGAACAGAACAGAAAAAGTACAAGCCAACAATGTTTTCTGACAAAATCGGTTCTCCTTTAACTCTCCTGTGTCCCACTAGGCCAAAACGCTGGTCGCGCCCCTTGACCGGGTCAAGATTCTCTTCCAGGCCAGCAACCCCCAGTTTGCAAAGTACTCGGGCTCCTCGTTCGGCGTCGCCACGGCCATGAAGGACATATACCTCTCCGAGGGCGGAACCGGTCTATTCCGCGGCCACTCGGCCACGCTGCTGCGCATCTTCCCCTACGCGGGCATCAAGTTCCTCGCCTACGAACAGATCCGCGCCAAGCTCATCCCCCAACGCGAGTACGAGACATCCCTGCGGCGGCTCCTCAGCGGCAGTCTGGCGGGCGTCACCTCCGTCTTCTTCACCTATCCGCTCGAGGTCATCCGGGTGCGTCTCGCGTTCGAGACGAAGCGGGACGGCCGCTCGTCGCTGTCCTCCATCTGCAGACAGATATACTGCGAGACACCCGTTCAGGCAAACAAGGCTCCCGCGGCCATGGCCATTCCCATGGCGCCCAGGAGGGGCCTCGTCAACTTCTACCGCGGATTCTACCCGACCTTACTGGGCATGCTTCCCTACGCGGGCATGTCGTTCCTGACCCACGACACCGCGTCCGACTTGCTGCGCCATCCCTCCGTCGCCAAGTACACCACTCTGCCGAGACGGAAGACGCAGCCTCTTGACAAGCCCGCACCTCTGCGGTCCTGGGCCGAGCTGACGAGCGGTGGCATCGCCGGCCTCATCTCCCAAACCTGCTCGTATCCTCTCGAGGTCATCCGTCGGCGCATGCAGGTCAGCGGCGCCGTGGGCGACGGTCACAGAATGAGTCTCGGCGAAACGACCCGTCTCATTTTTCACGAACGCGGCGTTCGCGGCTTCTTCGTCGGCTTGACGATTGGGTATGTCAAGGTGATTCCCATGGTAGCCGTCAGCTTCTACACCTACGAGCGAATGAAACTGGTATTGAGTATATGAGTTTTTTTTCTTTCTTCCTTTCTTTCTTTTTATTGTTGTTGTTGTTGTGGGGGGGGTTCCACGAGGTGCTCTCCTTCATTCACCATATCATAGAAATACTATCCCTTTTCATCCTCCACCGGACATCGTATCATGGTTCGTGGATAGGCGTTGGCGCGATTACCAGGATTTTCTCTCCTAAAAAAAAATTAAAAAAAGAATTAAAAAAAAATTGTTCTGAACGTTTCATTGTGTTTCGAAAGCTAGAGGGGCGGTCGCACCTAAAGAAACAGAAGGAAACAGAAACAGAAAGCTAGTAGATACACTCGATATATATACATGTAAATATCCGCAGAGAGTATGCAAATTCACTTTTCAACAATAGTTTTATCCACGAAATGAGGCGCCGTTTGTATTGCGCAATCTCAGCATGGAGAAAAGATGATGATCTGTTATCATTTCTTTTATTCCCCCCCTTTTCTGGATAGATGCTACGTTTTCGTTATTTCCTCTCACGGAAGATGTTTGTAAAGAGCGAGCAATGCTTTGATTTATTTTCTTGCTTTTCTGCGGACGGACTTGGCGGGTGTTTTGGCTCTTGTTTGAAATGTAGAATACCGACTATTCTTTCTGAAAAAGACCATGCCTCATTTATCAAGTTCAATGTCTCTACTATCATTGGTCATGCCCGCACTTCCACATTTTCTATGGTAATGGGCAGCAATGGCATCTCTCTGTATAGATACATGCCCCTTTTGGTCATTCGCGCCTGGAAAGGATTTCATGAACACTCCAGGCACTTGGACTGTTCTGCCATGAAGTCGTAGATGAAAATATAATTCCAACCCCCAAGTCCAAGTACGTAAATTACAACGAACCGAGATCAATTTCTTCCCTTCTCCTCCTGACATCCAGCTTCAACTTGGAATCCGCCTTCAGGGAGAGACCATGGATCCTAGTCTGCGGCTTCCGGTCATGCAGTCGAAAGTCATACTTGAGAAGCAGGTGCGCCAGCGCCATCTTGATCTCATTCGAGGCAAAGAAGCGGCCCGGGCAGGCATGCTGGCCGTGTCCAAAGGCTAGGTGATCGGGTCCCGTGGAAACGAGCTGCGAAGACTGTTCTTGGCCTGGCTCTTTGCGCTTGTTAAAGAAGCGGGCGCCGTCCCATTGGGATGGATTTGCGTAGACGGTGGGATCCCGCATGCGCTCCGAGGAGACGAGAGTGAGACTGTTCTTGGGGATGAATGTGCCGTCAGACAGAGTGACATCTGTTTTTACAAGGCGGCCCATGGACACTTTTGAGTTGCAGAAGAGTTAGATACGACGGGCTTGAATGGAGGGTTTTCTCTTCTTCTTGTTTTGTTATTCTTGTTTTTTCTTCTTATTTTTCTTCTTATTTTCTTTCTTCTTATTTTTCTTCTTGTCTTTTCTTCTTGTTTTTCCTTGGATATTGGATGTGAATGCAAAATTGTGCATCGTGTCAAAAGGTGATTGGGGTGGAAAGACATGCTGCTTGTGTCGACTTACATAGAGACATAGGCTTCATGCGTTGACTCTCTTTTATACAACTATCCAACAACTTCATGTTGTACAACGTCGTCTTCTTCCAGCCATCCTCTACCAAGTGCCGGACCACTTCCTCTCGTAGTGGCTCAATGAAGTCTTGATGAACCGCCAGATCTCCCACGGTCTGGCTCAGCAGGTCCGTCGTGGTGAAAATCGCTGCCGCCGATAGGATGAGCTGCGCATGAACAGGATCCTGTTTCTCACCATTGGCTGAGGCTTCGAACCACTCTATGGCATCATCGTACGGAACATAGTTCCCCGAGGCTCGCTCACGCTGACGCCTTTCCAGGACGGGCGCCATGCAATCGCGGGCGTCCTTGATGAGCGATGCAGCGCGGCGACAGGTTGGCAGGAAGCGGGAGATGATGGGTCGCAGGGGCGAGGGCCAAACGAGCATTTTCTCCATCGCCTCAAATGCAGCGACGGAGTATTCCCGGGTGACCTTGATCCATTTTTCGTCGCGGCAGAGTTCTTCGCCGAGGAACACTCGGGAAGAAGTGCGGGTGACGAGGTAAAGGGCTACGTCTTTGAGATTGACAGTGTGCCAGTCTGTGCGGGTATAATAAGTGTGTGTAATGGATTTTGTGTTAGTCCTATAAGAATATTCAGATTTTTCTTTTTTCTTTTTTCTTTTTTTTTTTTTCGTCTAGTAATACATAAATATTCTCATGTCTTTGAGTAGTTTGGTCTTCGCACCTTCGGATTCTGTGAGGATCTCCGACATGGCGAGTGCCATTTCTTCATTCAGTGGCTGCGTAACTTTATCTAGAGTGATTATGCGGCAAAAACAAGATGGGAAATGCACATATTAGCTAAGAAAACCCTCATCTATGAAGTCTGAAAATGGGTAAATTTGAGCAGCTTATCACAAACTTACTCAGTTTTTTTGTCAATTCTCGTTGCGCAATTTCCTTTAATTTCCCGGGTCTGTATCGCAATGGTTGCATGCCATGTATCTCGCGTGGGAAAGCCTGGCCGCAGAACCATTAGTCCGGGACCCTGATTATTCGTCTTGAACCATATGGATAATGGTAGACACATGCACACACCAAAAAAAAAAAAAGAAAAAAAAAAGGAAACAGGAGAAGGAACAAAGACAGAAAAAAGATAGAAAGAATGGTTCGGTTTAAACAGAATATACACACTTGATTGGCAAAGCTCCTGAAATCGAATCGCTCGTCGTTTCGGATCTCGTGCGCGTATTTGCTGGGGAGGACAATGACCTCAGCAAAACTGGTCATGATCCTGAAGCACTTGTTGGGAAACGCCTTGTAAGAATCCTCGAGCTGGCTTTGAATGCCATGAACAGCCTGCAGTCTCCGCCTCGTAGCGAAGAATTCGAAGAATCGAGGTGGATTCAGGAAGGGTGCATTTGTCTTGGACCTCGTCAAGGCGTGATATGTTGCCATGCCGATGGCCAGGAGAAGTACAGCCGTGGAGTAGTATGTCCTTCTTGAACCATCTATAGAGTCCATGTTCGCCCATGAGGACGTTGTGTTGATAACGGGGTTCATCATGTTCATGGTGTGACAGAATCAGATAAAATACACAATATAAGCTCTGCTGCTCAATGTGTGTAGGAACGACTTTAAAACCTCTTGGCTGTGGGAAAAGAAGACGGTGCTTTTTGACTTGTTTCTTTCCGGGCAGCGGGTATAATTTAGAAACCGTAAGCCAAGAGCCAGAATGATTTGTGCTGCTGCCACGAGTTCCGACACTGCTACGTATTTGCTGGTATTGACTGCATCACGCGTTCTTCTCCTCTCACTGTTGCGCATGTGCTGGCATTGCATTCTGCATTCTGCATCCGATAGTTGACATGATAGGTTACACCGGCCACAATTTCTCAATGTCTCGCAAGCTGACCGGCCGCGGACGAGACCCCGATCAGCCGAGAGTCTCGGTCTACAAGACGGCCGATCAGGCGTGGCGGTTGATAACACTTTATTCCAAGAACAGATACTGCCGGACCGATACGGAAAGAATCGACCCAGGCTGCGGGTAGACAGACATGACATTAGCTCGAGTCTTGTGCGACTGTGTTCAGCTTAAGTGGCGCGCATTGCGGTCCGGCGATTTCGAAAGTGCCGGTCGGCCGAGCTGCTGTGCTATGCTGTGCTGTCGAGGCAGATGAAGACGAGGCGAGGTGAGATGACAAATATTGATTGGTCTGGTGTTTTGATGTTGCTGATGCAGTGCGAGTGACCACAAGGCAAGTAAGACATGCGTACATTATGTACCTACATACATTAGTATGTACCTACTATGTACATGCCATGCTGGTGTGAGTCATCGGACATAACACTCTTTATTATGTACCTATGCGGTATCCACGATCGACCCTGCAACATGCAGGCGCGACGACGTCGCCAGACGAAAACGCGCAGAAGGGAAGCCACGACCAACATGCCAAGCCATCAAGATTCGAAGATGCGAAGATGCGACCCACAGACTCCACACGGCAGCGACGTGCGTTGCTTTCGTTGTGCGGTGTGCAGTCATGTTTCGTGAAATTTAGCTAATGGGAATCTAGTATTTAGACCCGCGAACCCACCTTATCGTCAGGTGAGCTACCAATCCCTCACCTCAGGTCGGCTACCGCTCTCACCCTCAGTTGATCTACAGACTCGAATGGAGATGTGTCGTGTGGATGGGACGGCCGGGTGGGGCTGACGCGCAGTTGCGTGATTGGCCATGTCGACGACAGCTTGCATCCATCCATCCAGCCAGAAGTATCAAAGTGCGCGGAATCTCCGGATAGAAAGTGCGCGCCTTCACAACGTCCAAAGCGCACCTGTCGCCGCCGTCACCAACTTGAAGCAAGCACTACTGTCATCGTCCGCTCGGTCAGTCGGCGTCGTTTGTGCGAAACCAGGCACGAACCATCTCGTTTCATCCGCCTGCCAAGGCCAGTCAATTTACCAAGAACCACCGCTTGCCCTCCCTGTCTCGCGCTCTCTCGTTGGCACTCTGGTCGGAACCCAGGTCATTGTTTTTTCCCACTCGTCTGTCCAAAAGTCGAGTAACCAGACTCCACGAAGGCAGGAAGCCGGGAACCCAGGCGTCCAGGAGTCCGGCAGTCCAGGAGTCCGGGAACCCTCGCCCTCGGTCCAGGGCCCAGGGGACGGCATTCTCTCGTTGGAAAATCCATCTGCCACTTGTTGCAAACCCCGACAGTGCCAGGCGGCGGCGACGACGACAACAGAGAGGCAGGCTCTGCTTCGCGAATTGCCATCGTCGGCCCCGCGGGCCGCTCCCTCGCTTCTTTTCGAGACCCACCACTTACTTACTCGCTTACTTGACTTGGCTGTGCCCAGCCTCAGGAACCAAGGCCTGTCTCGCCGCAAGATTCCTTCTTGACACTCGCGTCAGCCCGGCCATGGGGAGGAAATGGCGCCAGCGACCGATTGCTTGCCAGTCGTGTCGTCGGCGCAAGATACGCTGCTCGCGCGAGTTTCCCTGCTCCAATTGCACATCGCGTGGCATCAAATGCGTTCAGTTCTACGAGTCTCAGGAACCTCGCCAGGTTGACACGCTTGCCGTAGCCGGCAATGCGCCTGATGTCGTCATGCAACAGATGAAGCTGCAGCAATTGCTCCCCGTGTCGTCGCCTTCTCGTGACGTCAGTGAGCCCATCTCCGTGCTTTTCCCAAACACAGACATTCGAGCCCGTCTGGACAGGTTGGAAAATTGGATTACCAGCTTGAATGGTCCGTCAGGGGGGGCAGCTCCGTCAATGTCAAGAAACACAATTGAAAAATCCGACGGTGCTCTCCAACATCAACCAGTCGGCCAGCAATTTTTCTCAGAAACTCTGATCCGCCAGCTTTCTCCACCCCAGATCTCAACTCTGAAGCAAATAACCGCAGATGCGGTGTGGGCTGGTGGCAACCTGATGTTCAACAAGCCGCAAATCATGCTCACATCCTCCTCCCCTGTAAGTAAGGCAGAACCATTTGTTCTCTTTTTCCTTCTTTCTCATCCGCCCCACCGTATCATAAGCTTTGACTTCACCCAACTGACTGTGGCATTTTTTCCTTTTTACCCCTGCTTCCCTTCTCCCCTAACCCCTAAACCTCTTTTCCTCTTCGTCTTTTTCTTTTCTTTCCTTTTTCTTTCTCGGGGAAAAAAAAAAAGGCCGAAAGCTTCTTCGATGCCAGCATCTCATTCCATCTATCACCCATCAGACTCATCAAGAAACCCTACTGTGTTCTTCAAGATGCCTCAACTGGTCAGCTCACTGCCGGATCACGCCAACTGTGCATCTTCCTTCCCTTGTACCATGAGGCGTGCACAATTGTAAACACTTTTGCGTCGGACTGGACTGTCTTGAGTCCAATCGTGCACATCCCGACACTGCTTCTCTGTATCCAAAACGTCTATACTTGTATAGATGAGCAAAAGCCCATCTCTCTTGATGAATTATTGCTTTTTTTTGTCATTGTTGCCTCCATGACACATTCTAGCTCTCTCGGTGATGATGTGAGTAGGCTGTTCGAGAGTCATGTAGAGGCAAACTCGCATTGTGCAACATGGCTGGACGCGTCGTTCGCCATGTCTGACGAGGTCAAGAGGCGGGGACTCACTAGCTTAGTGTGCTTGCAGGCTCAGACTATTCTTATGAAGGTATCATGCTACATGGAAGGAAGCTCCGTACGCAATCGCAGCCTCGTCAGTACTTCTATAGCAATGGCTCGTGAAATGGGCATACATCGAATCGATTTGCCCGGAGAGCAGAGGTCAGGTACCAACTCCCCCATAGAAATCGAGATTGCACGACGGGTCTGGTGGGACAATGTTACAGTCGATTGGTAAGTTTTTAAGATTCTCTGAAAAGGCAATTTACACAGCCCGGACATCGTTTTGATACATGAAGAAAATGGAATGGATAAGAAGAAACACACACACACATCAGATCTAATCTTCCATCTCAAGGTTTCTTGCTCTATTTCCAGGGCCGCAAGTGGGCGTCTATACCATCCATCCGCAGCACATGGCTGTGAACAAGCCAAGCAATGCGGCAGCTGATTTTGGCGAAGATTGCCAGCTTCTCTCCACAAACGGCCGGACGCGGACGGAACAAGCAGATGTTTCATACTTTGTCGGACGGATCCAACTCGCTGAAGTTGGTCGCGAATACGTTGACAGCTGCCCCATATCCCAGCCCTGTTCGTCTGAGCACAAACAAGAGAAGCTCCGTGAGTACAATGCCAAGCTGGATGAGTTTCAAAGAAATCTCCCCAGTCATCTTTCTCTAAGACGGCCAGGCGATTTGCGGGAAAGCTCAGGCCCGCAAATCCCTGCTCATGTCCATCAATGCCTCCACATCAACTTCCTGATATACATCGAGCGGTGTATTGTCAACTTACGCTTCTTGCCATTTGCCAACGTTGATGAGAGATTCTCCTTCTCCTACCAAGTGTGTTTCGAGTGCGCTCGAGAAATCATCTGGATGTTCAAAGTCATCAAGACAGATCATTCGTGGATCATCCCGCGAATCAAATCAACCAGCGCTCTTCGAGCCTTGCTCTTAGCCTGCGCCATCTTTTTACTCGACATCTGCTCCGGTGTCGAGATCCACGATCTTCAAAGCCAACGTCCCGAGATGATTGAAGCGTGGCAACTCCTGGGTGAGACGGAAGAAGATTCGAATCTGGTAGATCAGTTCTTGGATTTCGCATCGCAGATGCTCAACAAGTACCGCATTCACGAGTCCATCATCGCAAAGCTCGAAGCCGCAATCTTCTCGCCTGGCTCCTCGTCTGGCTCCCATGTTAGTCCCACATTGCACCAGCAGCACCAGTACCAACAACAAGACGACCGACAGTGTCCGTGTGTCGTGTCGAATCAGCAGTACCAGACCAACATGGGCCCGGCTCATGTCGAGGCCCCGATGAATGAAAGTGGGCAACCTAGCACGTCACCGCAGGGTGTGCCGCCAATGGATCTGACACAGCGGTGGCAGACGTTGGATACGGATTTTGACATCACAACGATGAGTTGGGACAATGTTCTGTGGGGCTTTGATACAGTATTAATGTAGATTACGAGAACCTAATTTGGATGCTAGCATTCTTTCTTGCACTTTTTGGGGAATTCCTTAAATTACTTAATCAAGTTTATACTTTATACCAATTTTTTTAATTTTTTTTTTTTACTGCATTGCTCTCTCTTTTACTCTCCAGACAAGCGTGTTGAATTCCACTCAATGTCCAGCCCTCACCAACAACACTGTTCAGCTACGTATCAACATTCAACACCAGACCCAACAAGTTTCAATTCCTCAAAACACTATGCCCACCTACCTGCCCTCCGCAGCACGAGTACACGGGTATTCGTGCACTAGCGAACGCAAATCACCTCACGCATCCATCCCATCAGAACCACGTGCACCATGTCCACGTGGCACGACACGAAACCAGTCGACCAAGAGAAATAGCCCCGTACGTATCACAACCAATATCTGCGTTCAACAGGGACTTGTGCCCACGGACCTCTTTATTCAGTGCAACAAGGAGGTCGACGTAGGAGAAAGATGGAGCACCGCGTGGGCTGGGCCCTCCCCCCTGTCGTGGCAAGTCACCGAGATTTCCTCGTGATAAGGACAAGAGACGGGCCGGCCCGATCCGGGCTGTCCGATCGTTGCACGGGCGGCGGGGCTGTGCCGTGGGCCAATGGTGTTTGGCTGGCGTGTTGAGGGGAGAAGATGAACTTGGCGTGGAGGGAGGAGATACTTGGCGTGGAAAAGAGTGCAGAGCAAGGGAATGGAATGAATAGTCTAGTAGAGCGTTTCCGGAGCCACGACCGCTGTACGCACCAACATCTAAATTATGTATAAAACTAGTACATTACACCTCATTCTATATAGATCGTGTAACCCATGCATCATGTCTTCATCACAAGTATAACCGTCGCCGGTCCCTGCTTTTCTTTTCTTTTCCTGCCCTTCTCCTTGAACAGTCTACCGTCTAGCAGCGTTGGCGAGCTCCCGAAACCGCGCAAGCACATCCTTGTCCACGTTCACGGCATATCGTTCTTCAAAGGCAGCCTCGCCGCCGACCCTGGCCACTAGGTCCTGCAACCGGGTGGTGACAAAGTCAAATGTCGGGACCGAATGAACGGCATCTCTGGCCATGGTCTGCTGCTCCAGGATACTCTTGGGGGTGTCGTATTCTGTGGTTTCGAGCTCGTGCCAGATGAGAGTGTCGGGTCCGCTGGGGTTGCCCTCTTGGACTTCAATAGTGACGAGGGTCCACATGTCGAAGTAGTCTTGTAAGTTGGATAAGGCGTGCTCTTGCATCGGGGATGGGAGCTCCAACAGGCGAGTCAGTCCGAGGAGGTACAGCTTCTGGCGTTCGGGGTGGTCCATGCTGGAGAGATGCGAAAACCATTCTGCTGCGAGCCAGGGCCAGACCTGGTCCAGTCCGCCAAAGGCCGTGAGCATCTGCACAAACATGTTGGGATCGGCCAGTGCCACGCGTGCCAGAATGCTAAAGTAGTCCCCTTCGGTGACGGTGTTGAGTCTGCTAATCTTGCGATTGGGCCCGGTGGTCTGGTGCGCTTCCCAGGCATCGTGGAGGTTGGTCATGATTTTGTTCAAGAAGCCCGTTTCGAGCATGTCTTGCACGATAACGGAAATGCCGTTGGAGCCACCAAGGTCCATGGCAGCGCGTATCAGGTATTCGATGCAGACGGTTCCCAGGCGGACTTGCTCGCGACTCTTGTGATCAAGCGTGCCCGACAGCGCGGTGAGCGTGTGGCGGCGTAGACCGTCCTCAAGCATGGCCGATGGCGCAACCAGAATGTATGATTCTACGGCGGTCAGTGCTTGAGATGCGGTTTCCGATTGATACTCGAGGAGAGGGAGTGCCAGATCGGCCAGCCCGGTCACCTCTGGGGCAAGAGGTGCTTTGCTTTGCATGAGAATTGCGTTCCATAGCTCCAAGGACTCGTCAATCAGGTGGACGTGAAGATCAGAGCCCGGTCGTGCTGCCTCGGAGAGCAAAGGGATCATGACATTATGGTATCGTTGTGACGTCTCACCCATGCTCATAACAAGCGCCGCGAATATGGCAATGACGGCCTGCTTGATCATGTACTCCTCGCTGCCGGAACCCTGCCACACAGCGGGGAGTGCTGCCATCAGCTGGTCGCCGAACTGAGAAACCTGCGTCTCCATTCGCGTCACCAGAATGCGAACCGACTCCAGTATCGCCAGTTTTGTCTCGTCTACGCCGACAGTTTGCACCAGCTGTATAAGTTGAGATAGGACATCCGCCGTATAAGGCAGGAACGCCTCTACGCTGAATCCCAGCTCATCAGCAATCCAACGAAGCTGCCTCGCGGCAGTAATCTGCACCACAACGTCGTTTGTCTCATCATTCGGGTTCAAAAAGTGCTGAAAGACCTGATACACCATCGGTCTGCTCTCATCTGCGAGCTTGACTGGGGCCCACTGACTAATCAGGATGGCGATCCGTCGTCTCAGTACCTTGCATAGGCCGCCTTGCTGCTGCGCGTCGTTGACAATGGTCGATGCCAGAATACCGTCAAAGTCAAACACGCCCGAAACATGGGCAGCCGCTAGGCCCATGGCCGTATACACGGCCTCCTTGGTGGCAATGTCAGCTTGCGGGGACTGCGCAGTCTGGAAGTATGAGAGCAGAGGAGGTATGATGAGCTGCTTGAAATTCGTGAGCAGATCCAAGAACAGCTTTTCGGCGCAGGGGCGGACCTCCCACTCGTAGGCACTGCCCTCGCTTTGTTCTTGCTGTTCCCATTCCTCTGGGTCTTCCTCCCAAAGCTCGAGGTCTGCACGTCGGAAGACGAACAAATGGGAGATGATGCAGTTGACAATCTGTATGACCAGATCATCTTTCAACAAGTCGTTCTTGATAATGGTCCTCGCCTGCTCCTGCTCTGTCTTGACCTCGGATGTTCGATATTTGAACGTCTGGACAGGCTGGAAGGCTATCCGAATGCAAGCTCGGAGAAGCAGTAAGCCCTTCAGAGCCAGTCTCTCCTGCAAAGGACCCTCGATTTTGGCTTTGGAAGTGCTGGCATCTCCGCTGCCCTGACGGATGCCGCCAGACGCGTCAAACACTTCCGCAAACTTGGAGACGAGATCCCAGTACGCGTGTACAAATGGAATAGAATTAGGTAAGACAGAAAAGCTGGCGGCGTGTGTATCGGCCATGTCAATATGCAGTTTTGCGAATTGGAGGAGATGTTTGCCGACCAAATCCTGGTAGTTCGAAGGCAAAGTCGAGTTTTGACCGACAAGGCCGAGTAGTTGACCGAACTGATTCTGAGATAATGTCCAAAACTGCTCGACCGAGGCGTCCGTGTGTGGCCTTTCGTAGCCGACCATGACGAGCCGTCGAAGAATCTTGAGCGCTACCAGACTGTTGAGCATGGCCATGTTGGCGTCGCTCTCCATTCCCTGGTTATTACTGCGTAAGAAAGACAGCCATGAAGAGGACTTCTCGGCGTAGACTTCGCTCAAGACGTAGACGATTTCGGGCGTCATGGACTGCAAGGATGTCTGTGATTTTTTTAGCCGTGCCGACCCCAGCTCCTTGACGACTCGAAGAAGCACTTGGAGAGTTCCGTACAGCTGCTGCTGGTTCCCATCTTTGGTCGACCGCAAGAGGCCTATTATGTTGGTGAGGGCGTCGGGCCAGTCGGTCGGATAATCGATTCGGACGACCTTGGCCACAACAAAAGCATTGTGCATGGCAAGGCTGCGTTCCTCCTCATCGACTGTGCCTTGAAGCAGGCGAGATCGAATAATGTTTTTTTCGTCGGGCTTGATGCCGTTCTTGGACTGGGCATATAACCTCCAGTACTTGTCGATTCCATTTTTTAGTTGAATCACGGCCAAGAAACGAACGTCGCCGGGGACGGTCCTATCCAGGTAGATGGTCTAGGAAAAGTTGGATGGTCAGTCCTGCCTTGTTTCTTCCTTTTGATCTCTGTCTTTTTCGTCCTCATCTTTTTCTTCGTCTTTTTCGTCCTCATCTTCTTCTTCGTCTTTTTTCTTGTCCTCCTTCTTGGAGCGCGCAACACGGGTTCTCACCACCGACGAGGAGCGGGCAGGCTGTACTTACCTGCAGGGAAGAGTAGTATCCAGGCGTCTGCTCCCATGCTGCGAGTTGCTGACCGGCCGCTTGTCTTTGGGCGTGGTCATTGCTGGTGGCGAGTTGCAGTGTTCGACAAAGAGCGGGAAGAGACAGAGGCATGGCCTCGCCTGGCACCTCGATGGCGAAGCTCATGGTATTTGGGTGCCCTTTCTCGGCTCCGGAGGCCAACCCGCCTGCTAGCTTGGTCCGCTTTGGAATGTGTCTGGCGGCCGGAAACAGGGACAGCAGCTACGGCATCCGGATTGAGCAGAAGAAACAGAGAGAGGCGAAAGGACGAGACGTAGTCGGGAAACAAGCTTCGAGGTTGGCGGCCGCCGTGGGATCATGTCCCGCCCACTACTGGCAGGTTCAAGTGCTGGCAGGTTCAAGTGGGGGGTGGGGGTTGGTTCTGTTCCATTGGAGTGTCTGGTCTGTCTGGCCTGTCGGATCTGCTTGTCTGGTTCGAACGTTCCATTAATTATGTGTACATACACCTACTGTACATTATGTACCCCGGGTAGGTGGGTGGGTGGGTGTGTGTCTCTGCTGCGTGCACTCAATGGCGCCAGGCGCCTCGCGTTTTCATGTCACGTCTCTTGTCACGCCCGCGGCCGGCGACCGCCCGAGTGGGGCCAAATCCATTTCTGGTCATCAGCTGGGCTGAGCTAGGCTGAGGTCTGCACTGGACATGTAAGCGAAAAAGCTGCCTGGACTGTCTTTCCCATCCGTCGGCATGTCCTTCAAGTGTCGGGTACATTGAGCAACTTCATCCGTAGTATCCCCCCCCCCCTCAAGCCCGGCTGGCGATTCGACCGGCCGCTACTCAATGTCATGATCACGATACGTACGATACGCCCACGGGCTCCGCGCCCAGCAGCAGCACGCCGCATAGCACGCAATCAATGGACTTGCCCATCCTGTCTGTCGCGCCGCCTTTACTCGTCGGGGCAGGACGACCATGACAACAAAAACAACAAAAACAAAAGCACCGGCGGCAGCAGCAGCAGCAAGCGCCACGAACCGCCCGACCACCGCAAGCTAGGTCAGCAGCAAGAGCTCTTCATCACATCCGTCTACAGCCCGGGATCGCCCATCTTCCTGCCCCATGGTGCCCGGATCTTCAACCGACTCGTCGACTTTCTGCGCAAGCAGTATGTCCGGTACGGCTTCCAGGAAGTCATTACGCCGACGATATACAAGAAGGCCCTCTGGGCCAAATCGGGCCATTTGGACAACTACGCCGACGATATGTACTCGGTCACGGGGGGAAGCAGCAGGCCTGTTGACGAAGAATTGAATCGACCACAAGAAGGAGAGGGGAAAGAAGCGGCGGGACTTCAAAAAAACAAGGATGCTTCCGGGTGCTGTGACTCAAAACACTCGCATGCCAACGACCACGACCACGACCACGACCACGGCGACGCATCCTATGGCTTGAAGCCCATGAACTGCCCAGGCCATTGTCTCATCTTCGCCTCCAAGGCCCACAGCTATCGAGATTTGCCCGTGCGATACGCCGACTTCAGTCCCCTGCACAGAAACGAAATCTCAGGCGCCCTCTCGGGCTTGACCCGCGTGCGCCGCTTCCACCAGGACGACGGACACATCTTTTGCAGACCGTGCCAGGTCGAGGACGAGATCAAGAAGACGCTCGACTTCGTCAAGGTCGTGTACGCGGTGCTGAAGCTGGGCGTCAGCTACCGGCTGGCCTTGTCCACGCGACCAAAGGACCATTTCATCGGCACCAAGGAAGAATGGGATCGGGCAGAGGACCGCCTCAAGCGCGCGCTGGACTCGTCCGGCATGGACTGGGCCGTCAACCCGGGCGACGGCGCCTTCTACGGACCCAAGATCGACATCGTCATCAAGGACTCGGATGGGAAGGAGCACCAGACGGCGACGATACAGTTGGATTTCCAGCTTCCCAAGCGCTTCGACCTGGAATACCAGGCCCCGGCGCCAGACTACGAGGCCCGCGGCGAGACGACGACCGACCCTGCACTGCTGGCGGACTATGGCCCCGTGCGACCCGTCATGATCCACCGGGCCGTGCTGGGCTCCGTGGAACGATTGATGGCTCTGCTTATCGAGTCCTGCCACGGCAAGTGGCCCTTTTGGCTGAACCCGCGACAGGCCATCATTCTCACCGTCAACACGTCCCAGCCTGTACTGGACTGGGCCGAGCAGGTAAGGGATGTGCTTCTGGGGTTGCGAAAGGAACCGGGCGAACCAGGGGAACCCGTCGCCGACGGACCGGTAAACACGACGGGGCTGGCCGTCGACGTCGATTACACTGCACGTTCACTCGGATCCAAGATTCGGGAAGCTCGCATGAATGGCTATAGCCAGATTCTAGTCATTGGAGAGGAAGACGTGAAGAATCGTCAAGTGAGCTTGGGAAAAGAGAGAATGCGACCCACGGAGTTGCGCCAGCGCATGCGCGACATGGCGGATGCATTTGAATAGACCAGACATTGTGCTGTGTAAACCTACTTGTACACTTTCATGTGCTTCGTGTATAATATACATACATATGTAATCCCTGGGTACTGGGTATACATTAGAATTCAACCTCTTCTTCGCGCTGGACTCCTTGGTGAACACTGCTGTTGGTCGTGGCACCCGGAACTCCCCCCCCCCACCCCCCTCCCCCCCTTTGTTTTTTTTTCTTCTTCTCCTCCCTTTTTTTTTTCTTGATGTGTTTGGGCTCTGGACTTTGACTCCGACCCTAGTCATACTTGACGATGCGTATCAAAGTAAACATAATATAGTCCACAACTCCCGAATGATTACTTCGCGCGAAACCCACAAAAAGTAGCCCAGGCAAGCATATTAGGAAGATGGGAGTTGACGGCCAAATACTATGATAATTATACACGAATAAGAGCACATGGCTGAAGTGAAACCGAGCTATAATGGCAAAATGGTATGATTAGAGTGAATCAAGGTTCTTGATGGGTATAAAATGCAGGTTGCCCGGGCTCCGGCACGTCGCCTCGAAGTGAGTGTAATATTTAGTTTGGTCAATGAACTACCACATGTAGTCTCACTTCGGCCAGGCAACGCACTTTTTCCCAGCACCATTATTGTGCATAGTTGGGTGACTGATTTCTGTAATGCCGGTGTCGTGAGTTTCTTTGGTGTAAATGGTTCAATATTATTTGCTTGTGATGTTGAGGAGGATTCGATAAGGCGTCTTCAAAATAGTCTTAATTCATCCCTTCGCGTGACCGTGATTCTGTTCTTTTAGCACCCTGGCGTATGGAGAACGATGGTCAACTGGTGTTCGACTCTGCCACGCAAGGCAGCGATAACACCAACGCACCAAGAAAGGGGGGTCGACCCAGTTTGTGATGATGTGTCTTGCGGGGGGAAGGAGACCCGAGAAGTGAGCGCAGGTGTGCTACCCACGGGAAATATACCAGATATGTCGACC
The DNA here is from genome assembly GCA_018360255.1 of Claviceps maximensis. Classification (NCBI taxonomy): domain Eukaryota; kingdom Fungi; phylum Ascomycota; class Sordariomycetes; order Hypocreales; family Clavicipitaceae; genus Claviceps; species Claviceps maximensis. The sequence continues at coordinate 80,883 of SRPZ01000023.1, forward strand.
AAAAAGAACGAAGAAAAGAAAAGGGGGGGGTGGAGGAGAAATGGAGAGTCTGAAACAGGGGCGCTTACTTTTTAAGATCATCTCCAACATGCCCTCCGCACTGTTCAATACGCTCAATGAGAGCGCGGCGCTCCTGGATTTGCTGGCGTATGTACTCAACAGTGCGCTTGAGCACGAGACCCTCAGATCGGCCTTGGCCTTCTAAGCCGGGGACAAGCTCGGTGAGGCGATCGAAGCCCTCTCGAATGGCTTGTCTGCGCTTTTGTTCTAGGGTACGGGCCGATTGAAATTAGAAAAGCAGGCAAAAACGAAGGACAGGCTTGAAAGCATGGATAGTGTAGCTAAGCGATCTTGGTTCTTGCTGTCGTCGGTATTCTTTTTCTGCGTCCTTGTACTTCTTCTCCTTCTCCCCCTTCTTCTTCTCACTCTTCCTCTTGTTGATCAAGGAGGGTAAGTCGGCAGACAAGGTGCAAATCTGCAGATGATCGTGGCAATGATTTGCACCTGAATCGACAGCGGCCAACGAGGAGTGAGGACCGACAAGAGACAGTGGAGCACGACAAGAAGCACATCACACGAGACGAGACATACCGGAAGCGATGTGATTCTGCTTCTTCTCCTCCTCGGTCAGACGAGGCTTTTCTTCTGCGCCGGCGGCCCCGTTCTCTCGCGAGGAAATCGATGCATCGATTGGCGACGACATGGCCACGTAGAGTGTCCGGCGCAGAGTTTCCGGATTTGCGTGACGCGTGGCGCCCAGCAGTTGGGGGAGTTGAAGAATAGTCCGGCTGACAGGGATCCCAGCGTCTCGTGACTTTATCCGGTGATGTCGATATTCCGGAACCTATCTTGGAAGTTTCTGGAGGTCGTCGATCCGAAGACGAAAAAAAAAAAAAAAAAAAAAAAAAAAAAAAAAGGCGAGGTGGAGGAAGAGGCTACCTTTTTGACAAGTTCCCAGTCCTGGATCGTGGCAGACACAAAGGGCAGGAAAGAGTCTCACTCCATACATCCGTGTAGTTGCCTAAAGTATCAATGGTACATTGATATCACAGCTGGCGAGGATTTTGGGCCTGCCGGAGGGACAATTGTGGGGCACCCTCCCTATGACGAAGCACCCGACGCCGGTGGAACAAGCCTGGACTGGAGTCACATGCACACAGGAGGCCGCTCGGTCGGGGTCTGGCGTCGGCAAATGCTTTTTCTTCTTCTTTTTCGTCTTCTTCTTCTTCGTCTGCTTCTTCTCTCTTTTTTTTCGAAGGGGTTTTCTGGGATGAGGCTTGGTGACGGAACAAGGGAAGCTGATGTGTATTCCAGAGACTCGAATCGACATGAAATCGGTTTTGTGCCTGGTGAGGTGAGTCCGCATGCGATGCGATGCAATGCGCTGCCATGCAATGGGGATGGGGGGGCATCGAGACGTCCATTCGCTGGCTCCGGCGGCATCGGCCTGGCTCAAAGTTGGGTCCTGGCGAACTTGACCCTATAGCATCGATGTGTTGTTCGTCAAGTCGCTCTCCAGTCGACGCTTGTTGGGCGGACCCAGCGACGGCTACCAGTTCTGTGCCGACCTGCCCCTGAGTCATCCCCTGCCTGGACGACATCGACGTTGGAGCAATCGCCGTAAAGGGCATCTTGCCGGCCTGATGCACCACGACGGTTTCGAATGTCTGCAGCCTGTGGTGGCATGGAGCCCGTTCGCACCAGGCCTCCCAGACGGGTCTGATGCTTGTCTCACTGAGGAGAGCCAGAGTCGCGAGACAAGAAAGCCATCCATCTATATGTACAGTGGGTCGTAGGTAATTCCGAAACTTTTTACATCTAAATTGCATGGCGAAATGTTCGGCATTACCTCGAGTCACTGTACATCATTAAAATATGGTGGCCCTGCCGCCACACACCTTCAGAACCAGCATCACTGCTGGAAAGGGCATGCGTTTTTTTTATTGCCTGTTGTCGGGCTCCAACGTTCAGTCTTGGTTTGTTGTTTTATGAGTTGCTGGCTACGTGATGAGAGTTTTTTACATGAAGAAAAATTTGCCTGAGACTGTTTGGTCCTGGCGATGAAGCACGATTCAGTAGAAACAACCTGCCATCGACCCCTGACGATCGCCCCCGTGCTGGTAACCTTGTGCACAAGGTTGTCTCTCGATCCCACTCCCGCTCTCGCACGGGCGGATGGATGAATGCAGCTGTACATACATGTCAAGAAGGCTGAATAAGGGCGGCAGAAAGTCATCTTTTTCCAATCGACCATGTACCATGCATACTGCGTGTTGACAATGTCTCGTCACTTTTGTGCCGGTGCCACCTATGTTAAAGGAAGGTGTTGCGCCATCATCAACGAGCACATTCCGGATGTGTAGAAATGATTTTCAGTATAAGCCCAAACGTCACTATCCAGAAGAGCAGTAGCCGTCGAGAAGGGCTGAATAACCTACCCACCTTTGCGCCCCGTGGCCATTCAGTATCAAACGACAGATTCATGACACAGGACAGCATTTGCAACGACGATACCTCGGAAGAAGAATTTAAAAAAAAAAAAAAAAAAAAAAGGTTAGCAGGGGCAGGGGGAGAAAGCAAGGAAACATATATAATCTTGCGACTTTAGCTAGCCGCATTCGTGACCACAACAGACGTTATCCTCCAAGCCATATTATCGTTCGTCAGGTATGCACACAATGCCATGAAATTTCACGTCATCTGTTCCTTCCCCGTGTGTCAAAAAAATCTTCCTAAGCCGTAGATATTAACAGAAGCTGGTCCAGGAAGGGGGAAAAATATACATCGGTCCCTTTCATCGTCGTTCTAAGTCGATGAGAAGGACACGGTGACAAGTAATCTATACTCGTCAAGCAGTGGCGTTCGCGTTAGATTAAGACTTCTTCGTCAGAACCTTCGGCATCGAACTCATCAGCTTCCTGCTGAAATATGACTTTCTCGGCCATGGACAGACATCTTCTGACAGGGAGACCAATTACATTGTCAACACTGCCATCAATTTTCTCAGCCAAAATCATACCACCAATCCCTTGGATGGCATAACCGCCTGCCTTGTCAACACCTTCACGGGTCTTGACGTAGGCTTCAATCACATCGTCTGGCAGCCCATTGCTCTCGCTGAAAAAGTAAACCTTGGTCTCTTCGGTATGAGTTGTGATGCAGTATCCAGGATGGCGGGCGTCTTCACGGGGTGCCAGCACAGTAATCGCCGTCAGAACGCGGTGCATGACTGTGTCGCGCATGTGCTTCAGCATTCTGATATGATCAGCCTCACTGCGAGGCTTTTCGAGAATGCGACCATCGCGTGTAACAATGACGGTGTCGGCAGAGATGACCAGATCTGGGTCGGGAATCGACTTGAGTTGAGTTTTGAGGCAATTCACATAGACATCGAGGCATTTCCGCCGAGACGTCTCGGCCACATATTCGTAGGGTCCATATACTGCCTTGTCCAGATCCTCGGGCTTGGTCGACGGTGTTATTTCCAGGTTGTTGAGTCCGATCTATGCCGCTGTTTAGTCTAGTGAGGAGAGTGGGTGGAGTGTGACTAGAGGCAGGCAGGCGGGCAGGCGGGCAGGCAGGCGGGCAGGCAGGCAGGTGGGCAAAGTCTTTACCTGCTGGAGCAACGCTTTGCGCCGTGGCGAGGCAGACGCAAGCACTACTCTTTTTGAGTTGAGATGCTTGATGATGGGCAGGTCGAGCGGTTGCAGAGGTCTTCGCACGGGTAGTGCAGGCTTCGGACCCGGGCCGCGCGAAGGGTCGGAGGCAACCTGTGCATAGTCGGGTGGAGAATCAATTGGAGTCTTTGCTGAGTCTGCCATCTTTCGTCGGCAGCTGGGGTGATGCAGGAGCCGGAAGTTAGGAAATCTTTGCGACAGCTCTCGGAGTCGCGGCTGATGCACATGGCTGGTTCACCAGGGGCCGTCCGTGGTGGCCGTGGTCGGTCACTGCTGGTGGGGGGATTTGAAGCGACATGAGCCTCAGCTGCCCCGCTCACATCCTCAGTGCTCGCTGGACACTTTGTTGGCGTCAATGTTCACTTGTCGATGTGACGACACCAGGCTTGATGTACGGTGAGCCGTTACCAGCACGGCAGTGATGGTAGATATGTGCATTATGCATGCCTGATGTATTTTTTGCCACTCATGTGGCATAGTGACAGAAGCAGAAAGAAAAGGAAACCACAAAAAAAATCAAAAAAAATCGCGGCTTACGTGACAAGATGCAAGCGTGAGACCGGCTGATAATCACATCGCTACGCTGATTTTGTGTAAAGGACGAACGATTTCTGCCTCAGTCGCACATTTCAGTCGCATATTCATAGCTCCCCTCGCAGTCGCAAAGCCCATTCAGAAATGCCGTCATTGTCTGGTTTTCCTGCCATCATCATTGACCATAGTTAACTACCCGGCAGCCCTGCCGTCTCTGCCTTGTGGCCTGATGACCAGAAAGAGACTAGCGTACAGTGGCTGAAAGGTTGGCACGCACCTTCAATGTTTGTTCCCCATGTACTGTACCTTCCTTGTGCGATTGGAACCGCCAAGACTAATCTTCTTTGAAAGGTCGCTCATCAAACAGGCTTATCGTGGTAGCAACCATCTGAGCTGGTCTATCAGCTCGAGCATGATCAAAAATCAACCTTCTGGCACCGAGATTGCGACTGCTGTTTAGACGATCCAGCTCTTCACTTCGCGAACGAAAGCAGCACGCCTGCTGTGCACTTTTGGTACCTGAATGCAACGCGACGCTAGGCCCACGCGTCGGCGCATCGTCAAACCATCCATTATCTCTCGCTTTAGCAGCGCCTCTCCAAGAAGGCCGGGCAGCGAGATCGCGGACGACAGCGCTACGGATTTCGCCTTCTTTTACTCGGTCGATGGTCAAGCCGAAGCCTAGCTTTATCCTTTGATCATGGACAGTAAACGAAAAGCGAACGGCCACGCTAATGCCGAGACAGAAGAGCGATCTGCAAAACGACGCAAGCTGGCGGTAAGTGATAGACTATTCCTTCGCTACCTAATAACCATACCACTATAGAGTGGAAAAGCATTTAAAGCCTGTCTGACTCGAGACCGGTGTATTATAGGCATTCGACCTATCCAAAGGCGAAACTCGCGAATCAACAAAAGCTTATGGCGAAGTATTTCTTGAACAAATTCGGCGTACACAAGACAAAAGGTATGTCCCATCAGGATTCTTCACTTAATCATGGGGCTTCTGCGATCAAAATGCGCTGACGGAGCTGTTGCAGTGGACGACTTGTCGCGACATATTTTGAGAAGCTCCTCCCCAGAGAAGGCAATGAGGAATATTACAAACGCACGCGAATGCCAGTTTCTCTGGAAACAATCGAAGAGAAGCTCAGCAGCGGCCAATTTAGTAATCTTGCTCAATTGGAGGGCTACTTCAAGCGCATGATAGCCAATGTCAAAGAATTCTATCCTCGCTCATCGGTCGTATTCGATGATGCCGAGCGTGTGCGAAAAGCTCTGAGCAACTACATGACCAAGAACAATCCTGCCTACCAAACACGGGGCTACCAAGCAGTTCCGACTCCACTACCTCCTGAAAACGGCGATGAAGCAGAGAATGAGGAACAAGATAATGTTGACGAAGATGCGGAAGGGGAAGATGCCGGGAAAGCGGATCAAGACGAAGAAGAAGAAGGAGGAGGGAAAAAAGTAGAGGAGGAGGAAGAGCCTGCTTCGAGGCGCAGGTCAATTATATTGAAAAGAACGGGCTCTGGGCGGCCAGCGAGAAACTCGGGTTCTCATGTCGACAGCCCACGGCGGTCTAAAGCGAGCAGTCGTCCCGACCACGATTATGCCAACATTCCGTTCAAGGGCTTGAATTTCCAACAAGCCCAGGAAAAGATTGTGGAAGAACTTCTACGCTATAAACAGCCAGAGTACGTGGTTTCTGATAAAGATGCTCTTGTCTCAATTAATTTTCCACGGTGAAGCTAACTTGATCCGAAGATACGAAGGATATTTTGAACCTTTTGTCAATCTCCCGCCTCGCTCCTTGAGAGACTACTACCGCGTCATCTCCGATCCTTTGTCTCTGAAGAAACTGCAGAAAGAAATTTTCGGCGTTCAAGGTCGAGGTGATCCTACTGGCATAAGTGATTTTAAAACATGGAATGCTTTAGAAGAAAGGGCAAAATTATTGTGGTCAAATGCCTACTTCTATAATGAAGAAGGTAGTGAAATCTACGACTTGGCCCAAGAGCTCGAGGTATGTGTCCCAAGCGCGCGTTGGTCACGATGCTCCTTACACGAAACTAAAACATGGGACTAGAAAGCGTTCCATGATTTGTTAAAGAAGGCGCGAGCCGCTGTTCAAGAACCAACCCAGGCCAAGATCAAATTGAAGGTTGGACAACCCGGCGATACTCCAACTTCTTCGAAACGAGTTACGATCCATGTTGGTGGACGAACAAGTTCCCTTGACTCACCTGCGCCGCAGGCAGCACAGTCCAACGAGTCGTCGTCCGCTAGTATCCCCCATGTCAACGGCGCAATACGGCAATCGGCACTGGACGCAGCACGGAGTGCTTTTACTTCGGCGCCATCGCCGAGTCCCTTGACGCATGCCGGCCTCAAGGCCGAGGAAGCTCCAAGGATGTCGCCGGCAATTCTGGCTCCAGCACCGGGACCTGTGCCAGGGACTCCTATGGCGACAACTACTCTACCACCACCTCCGTCTGGGCCAATCCAAATACAAGCTACCAATTCATCGCTTCCGGGCTACGTTGAGCCAAAGAGGCTGCGTGCACCTGGAAAAGGTGCGTTGCTATCAAGTTCTACGAACTTTCCACCATCAGTCACACCCTTTTTTTTTTTCAATCTTTTTCTATCTCCCCTTCCCTCTTCTCTTGATGGTACCAAATTACTGACATGTCTTATTTTCGTCTAACAAGGCATTAAAGACGCACTTATGTCGAGATTGCGAATCCAACTTCATCCCGCAATGCAAGCCGACAACCCTATCCTGCTCGATGTGCATCCTCTTCCTCGAGAAATGCAACATTCTGGCACCGTCAACCTCCCGCCAAGCATCAACCGGGTCATGATCCTCCCCCTGCTACCTGATTTCTTGCAGGACCGCCAGTACAGCCTATGGGTCCTCATCGACAAGCAACCGCTCAAGCCTTGTCACCAGCCCATTCCAAATCAGCTACCTCAGGAACGTGCCTTTGATATTATGCTCCACCCAGGCGTCAACGTCATTGAAGCGCATCTCATCGCTGCAGTGCCCAAGCATGAGCGCGAAAAAGTCGGTGCAGAGGTCGAACTAGAAATCTTCACCGCTTACCTGAACGTTCTTCGACATTAGAGTTGATGCACGGCGACGCGTGTTGTGCTGTGGAGTTTGCCCAAACTCATGATTATTTCTTCTTCTTTTTTCTTTGCTTCTATTTTCTCATCTTACGCAAGAATGGGAGCTCGGAGTTGGATGTGCTTGCTTGTCTGATTTGATTATACGAAGGGTGATGTATCGAGTTTGTGTGGTTTGTTTCCCGTGCTCTACCTACGTCTTTGGACCACGGGGGCTCGTGAGAGCATGTTGGCAACAGTATCAAAGATGGTGTGGGTCATGATACTCTCTAGTTTTCCGAGGCATAGTAAAATATGGAACTACAAAGAGAAAAAAGAGTGTCCGTGTGTCCATGTGTCAAGTACGGCATCATCACCTCCCAAATGCTCAAGCCTTTGCAATATTTGGGAGGAAACCTGGGACATTCAAAGGATAAAAAAAAACAAGTATCAATTGTCTGCATATAAACGATCTATGGTATCATTTCGTAAACCATTCAAGTGCCGCAGCCTTGCCTGGTAAGCCTTCACCTTCACCGTTCTTCCCTTGTCACGCTCATCCCTTGCAAAAAATTCACATTGCCTGCAATTACTGTACATTTGAAGGGGAGAGGAAAAAAAAAAAGAGGCCGTTAATACTCGCGCAACTGTTTGGGGGTTATGTTGAAGAAGGTATTTCTTTCCCCCCTCTTGCTCTTCTACTCCGCGGCTGGCTTCTGCTTGAGCTGAATCAAGTGTTTGAGGACTGCTCTGATAGACATAAACGACTTCTGCTTGGGATCGTACCATGCGTAGACGTAGACGGCCATGAGGGCATTCTTCCCCTGGACCTCCACTAGGCCGTCTAGTTGGACGCATCCGCGGTAGGGGGGCTGTTTCACCGGCTGCCAGTTCTTATTAAACGTCACGACGGCGTCGTGCAGGGCGTCCTGGACTCGAGGGTCGAGCTGGTCGTCGCCGTCCGATGTCGGGGTGAGCACATCGCCGGGATTAGTAGAGGCTGGAAGGTTTACGGGCTGCGGCCCTGCACTGCTGCTGCTTTTGTCGCCAGGGACTTTGACGGCTTGTTTTCCGGGGGTTCCCAGCCCGCCTTGTTCTTTCATACGGTTGATGGCGACGGTTTGCCACGATGTATCTGCGGGGGGCTCTGCGCCGAAGCCAAGTGCTTTGACGACATCTCGAGCCGTTTGTTTACAGAGAGAGTTGACAAATGTCCAGACTGTGAGGGCGACTGCTTTGGGATAGATGACCCTGTCGAGGTGGGTTGCTGCGAGGGAGTCGATCGGACGATCGCCCCAGAAAATACCCTCGTTGGCAATGATGATTCTTGGTAGTCAATTAGCACGGTAATATGGTGGGAAAATAAGGGGGAAAAGGAAAAAAAAGAAAAAAGAAAAAAACGCCGTTGATAGAAACAATAGGATCGGCATTTTTGTCTTCTTTTCGCAACTTACCCGGAAATAAAATGTTTTGGCGGCGGTGTATGAGGATATATAATGTCAAGCCACATCTTCTTCAACTTGATGTCTTTTCCTCCTAATAGCTTGACAAAGTTAGAGTCCTTTTCTACTCCTTTTCTAACCATTTCCGCCAGAGCAACTGTAAGTATATCAAAAATTTGTCAGCGTGTCGAGCATGAGAAACACGGGAGAGAAACAATTTTCAAATATTGTGCCTAGCATTTCGTACATTTAATCTCCTTTTGCGCTTGCTGGTCCTTGTTCAGGGCTAGAAAAGTCAACCACTCTGGGTCGGAACCTTTGTATGGCGGCTGCTTCACTTCGGTCGTCGTGAAGGGAAATGGTAAGAATAGCAGTGGTTCATCTTCGTCCCCTTCGGTGACCTCTTCCCATTCCTTCTTCTCCTGCTCTGACAAGTTCTCCCATTCGTGATCGGCCCATTCCAGCAACGGACCGAAAACGACGGTGGAGAATATTTGCCAGCATAGATAGAATGTCATGGTCGTGAATACTGCGCGACTGCGGTGCTTCAGGGTCAACACGTGATGGGACTTTGGCGAGTCGGGGCACCTATCATGAAATTAAATGATGGTTGAGGCGACGGACGTACCCTAGCCGCCTTCGAAAAGCGTATAATCTGGGTGATGCCGCATTCGGGACTTTGTGAAAATATACTGGGAGATTTTGAGTCGGCTGTTTATTTCGTCTCAACAACGGCCACAAGGAGAGTTGTCGGTTGGTTGAGGGTATCGGGCGAACCACGGCTTCGGACGTCAACGAGGTAATTGTCGAGGCACGCCTGAAGGCGGCCGCCGCACGAGGCAGCATGTCGATCCGTAGCCGCTACACGGCTCTCGGTGAGATAAATAGCTGAGGGTGGAAGATAAGGACAGTTTCCCTTTGCCGATGTTACCGGGCGATGAGCCTGCACAGCGCCGTGCGATCAAAGGGGAGGGAGATGCCAGACCGCAAACACTGAGGGACACTGGAGGCATGACGAGCTGAGGCAGCTCTCGACTGGATTATGCGATGCCTGGAGCGTTTGGCAGTGGTGCTCGCTGCTCAGGACAGGTACCTATGAGGCGTGAGCAGCGGACACCCCTACCTATGGTACCTGGGGAGGTACCTACCTCAGCGCCCCGCCTTGGAGCAACACTGTGGCCGGGACCGGAGTATCTGTCGCCGCACCTCCGACACGCTGCACCACAGCCTGCCTTCCGTCCAAAACATTGAATGTCAATGCAGCAGACCAGTTACAGTCACCACACCAGCCGTGGGTGACGTCTCAAGCTGCCCAGTCTCAGCTCCGTCAACAACCGCAACGCTTCACGTTTCGTCTCGTCATCATGAAGCTCAACACTGGGCTCATCGCTGCACTTGCTGGCTGCGCTGCAGCTGTCCGGCCCTCAGCTGAAGTCTACATTGTTCCCAACAACGATGGGTCGTCGCCACCTGCCGTTACCCCTAGCCTCGCCCGGCTCTTGTTTCTGCAGCGATTAGCTTCCAACGGTCGGGGATTGAATGAACAGGACATCCCCGGCGGCATCGACTCTGCGAATGCCATCGCTTTCCTCAATCGATTCGGAAAATCGACTCCTGCGCTGTTCTCGGCCGGCGACAGCAATCAGCCAAACCAACTTGTCTTGATGCTGAACAGCATGAGCGACGCAGATATGCAGGAACTTCGCAAATCTCTCAGCACTAGCCCATCCTTCACAATCGCCGAGCCCCCTGCCGACACGGCGCACGAAGATTTGATGGCCTTGGATTTTCTCTCCAGAACAGGCGTGGCAGATGGCAACAAATGTTCCATTCAGCAAATCGCAAACCCTATGGAGGCTTGCTGGAATGGCAAGTCTTCGGCAGTGGCGAGATATAGCGTGAAGGAGGTATGTCCATGCAAACATATGGTCGTCAATCTCTGACTTCCCCGCCATAAAAATGATATATCAAGATTATTATTAACACCTTTCAGGATCCTGATACCATCAAGCACGTTGGCAAGCAGATCAAGCAGCTTGTCCAGCTCGCCAAATCTGGAGACCTGGAAACAACCATTATTGCCCTGCCCTCTTCTGCAAGCTCCAGTCAATGGGCGGATGAGCAGCAGGAACTGCGTCGTCGGCAAGCAGAGCAGGTTATGTCCATAATCAAGAAGCCTGAGGCAGAACCTCAGATGACCTCACCGTCTACGCCTCAAACGATGATGTTCGCTTCCCAGGGCCGTATCGCTGCATGCTACGAGACGTTGTCTGCCTGCAATGAGGCAACACGTAACTGCACTGGCCACGGAACATGCAAAGACAAGTATGCCAGTGGTGATGGGACCAAGGCTGCTGCCTCGTGCTTTGCTTGCCATTGCCAAGCCACAAGAGAGGAGGGTAAAGGGGTGAAGCATTGGGGCGGTCCATCATGTGCCAAACAAGACGTCAGCGTACCTTTCTGGCTCTTTGCCGGCTTTACGTTGGCCATGGTTGGCATTCTGTCCTTGTCTGTTGGTTTGTTGTACGGCGTCGGCGAAGAAAAGCTTCCTGGTGTGATTGGAGCTGGTGTCTCAAGAAACAAATAGCTATGGGGCGAGCGAAGGATCAGCTATTCATGGTGAGGGAGCTTTGTATGTCTACTCTGGAGTTGGTACCAAATACATGTGGGAAGAATTGTAAAATAGATGCATCACGCGGCGAGGAGCCGCTGCTTAGCGCCCACTCATTTTAGTAGTTCTCATCCATTAATTATTATCGGGACTTGGTGAGCTAGAATCCGGTACTTTCTGTCTTCTGTTCCCCTCGTCTCTCAGCACCATGTACATTGGGTGTAATGGGAAGAGTGCCAAAACATGGGCGGCGGCGTTTTGGGAGACGGGCGGACCAGCCCATGGCACCCACGGCTCGACCAATCAGTGCGGGGGACCGAGGGACAAAACCAGGGGCGGACTTACCCGTTTACTGCCGACTCATTCATTGTCTTACACTTTCCAATTCTCTTTGCAACTCTCCAAGCTGGCTTTCTTTTTTCTAGCAGGCAAAGCCCGCCGGACTTGATACTCGATCGCATCTGCGCTCAGGACAGGACATTGGACCGACGCGAGGCGCTCTCTGGCTGCGTGCAGTGGTCTGAGAGGCGCCCGCGAGGCGGCCGGAGTTCTCGCAGTGCTGACCAGCCAGGACCAGACTTGACGTCTGGCGCCTGGTCGACATGGCCCACGAAGCCGTCGACGTCAAGGCCGATGCAAGCAGGCTTCCGACGGCAAAATGGGGAGCAGCATGCGCTGCGTGTGCCACAGCAAAGGCAAAATGCATCCGCTCCAATCCGAACCCCAACTCCAAATGCGACCGGTAAGAAACAGACTGCTGCCGTCTCGGCCGCTCTCCCTGCTACTTCCTGCAGCCATGTGCCATGTGCCATGTGCCATGTGCCATTGTGCACGGTGCGTGTTCTTGGCTAATACGTCATCGACGCAATTTCGAGACATCAAGGTGCCAAAGACTTTTGAAAGAATGCACAGCACAGATTCATCGGCCACGTAAAAAACGGCGGGTGAGGCCCTCGTAAGTTAATGACATCATCCGGAAACACCTTGCCATTGACCTGTTCGCGGTCGCTCACGGTTGGTCGCGTTCCGTCGCGGTCGGCTCGTGGACGGTGTCAATGGCCCATGGCCGACCTAGTCGAGTATAATACACTGAACGCGACAAAAAATAGTCGAACGGCACAAATCGAGGAGAGACTAGATAGCTTGGTCCATCTACTTCAGGCTTCAGGGGAATTCTCCAGTGCCCAATCCAACCACACTTCGCTCAATACCCTGAGCGATGCCGCTGCTCGCGAGCATTCAGCAATGACGCAGGACTCGTCCTCCACGAGCCCCACGACCTCGCCCCAGCCAGATCCGAGTCCTTGGATGATCCCGGAAAGTTACAACTCCAACGCGATTCCATCATGCACCTGTCGGCCAGAGCCTGGGAGTGCGCCTCCTCCGCCGGACTCTGACCATGTACTTTTGGAGCTGTTCCGGGTCCAGATGCAGCCCGTCTTTCCCTTTGTCATTATTCCGCCATCAGTCAGTGCGGTTGAATTAAACGCCAGCAAGCCGTTTTTGATGTCTGCCATCAGGATGGTAACCTCTTTCAGAAGCTTCAGGTCAATGAGCGCCCAGTTGTGCAGACTCATGAGCCATGTCGCAGATCATGTCCTTTTGCGATCCGCTCGATCGCTTGAGCTTCTTCAGGGCATACTGATCATGATTGGTTGGCATCACTACCACTGCTTGATGCATGCCCAAATGAACAATCTACTTTCCTTGGCGATGAGTATAGTCGCCGATCTAGGGTTGAACTATCCCCCCGTCGTACGCGAGCAAGCCCGACTCATGGTGGCTCGACCTGATGAGCCAACTCGTCGTACCAACGAAGAACGGAGAGCTCTCCTCGGCGTATGGTTTTTGACATGCAAGTAGGTTTTTTATCCAATACGTGCAAGAGTTCCTTCAAGCGCTCAACTAACACCAAGCAAGTGTCTCCGTTTCCTTCAATCGAATAGAATCGTCCAGGTTTACCCCTTATATTGAAGAATGCTTGAAAGTGCTCGAAAACGAAAGAGAATACGAATCAGACATTACTCTTTTTTTCTTAGTTCGCATCCAGAGATTACTGGAGCGCATCTACGACTTCACCTCCAAGGACAGGTGCGAAGCGGATTTTCCTGGCATTCCGTCTGCCCCAATGACGGCTTACGTGGCGGCTTTTCAAAATGAAATAGACAGAATATACGACAGTCTCCCAACACGGCTTCAAAACGATAGTACGTGCACTGACCGCTCCTTTTGTTTTGTTGTTGCTACGCGCCACCTGTCCAACTTGATAGTGCTGACTTTGTGCTTAGACGTGTTTATGTCGTATCTTAATACGGCGAAATTGCGTCTTTACGAACCACCCCCTCTCGATATTACCTTGGTGAGGACCCTTTTGGAGTCCATGACTGCGGGTCAAATTGGTCGCGGCACGCCGCTCGATAAACTCTACCAAGCCAGCGCAGCGCTTCGAAACTGGTTCGATAACTGGTCGCTGGTTCCTGTATCTTCCTACTACCGACTCCCGCTATCCACCATGTGTCATCTTGTCTATTCGATCACCATGCTCGGAAGATGGGCTCAATTAGCAACACCTAGAACAGTTTACGAGGGAGGAACGCCAATGCCGACAGGCACTGAAAGCTCAGTCTACAACTCAGACTATCAAATATTGCGGACAAAAAGCTTGATGGAGAACAGGCCATCGCTGGGGCAGACCAAGGATGATAACCTGAAACAGCAGTATGGCGAGCAAGACCTCATTCAAGCTGTGGCTGCCCTGCAGCTCCAGCTTCAATCGCAGCCAGACTTGAACATTAACATTCCCGAGATTCTTTCGTTAATTTGCTCAAGAAGCGAACAAGCTAACAGCATGTTTAAACAAACTTCTTCATCAAGCAAAAAAACAGAGTACAATGTATGGACAGTCAGTGCCCTCAAAGTCCGAATTACCCGCGTCAAGCTGGAGAAATGGGCCGAAACCGTCGCTGCTGCCGCCGAGGGTTTCGATCGAGCAGGCAGGGTCGAAAATGTCCCGCAATGGCGAGGATCATACCCGCAGACGTTCGATGCAACTGGGAACATGGGGACGCCGGGTAGCGCCTTCGTTAGTAGTGGTTTCGCACAGGACCAGACACAGATCCAGAACTTCTTGGGCAGCACGCCCTGGACATCCGACCTCCTAGACGGCGTTGATCCCACGATATGGCTTGATGGCTACATGGATTGGGGGGCGTTGCCGATGAATCCTATGGACGATTCGACGGGTGCAGGTATCCCGCCTCAACAAGAGTAAAAGCATGTGGTTGATTGGCGTAAATTTGGTTGGCGTTTTGGGCAGTGGGAACTTTTGGCTTCGTTGGAATATAATCTAGAATCGAGTGAACAAGCGTGTCACAAATCTTCTGTATGGAGACTAAAAGAAATAAAAGATCTACCACCTCACACCTTGTAACGACACGCTGAGCACAAGATACAATAAAGAGGTGTAATTGTATAATAGATGATGCCCAAACATCCGGAAGCATATCCAGCGACGCAAAAAATAAACAGTCTCACGAGTGAGCCGTCTCGCACAGAGTCTGAATTGATGAATGCTAATGTAGCTCATGGCGGTTGCTCGAGTCGAGAGACCTCGCTTTGCTGGCAGAACCTGTACAATTATGAAAAAGATGAGACTGGTATGACCAAAATTTCTAGATGCAGAGCATTGCGTGCCCTTGGTAGTTCTTGTTTCGGGTTTGCGCTCTCTTGTCTCTCTTTTCCTGCCCGCATGTAGCCAACATTACGAGACACGACATGGATGAAATTAAAAAAAACATGTGCGTTCGACACATACACAAAAAAAGCCCATTTCCGATCCCACATCACCATGTATGATCCGAGAACGCCCAAAAAGAAATTTGTCTTCTTCATTTCTTCTTCTTTTTTTTCCCCCGCTTTGCTTCAAAAACCTATCTCATTTCTCGTAGAACGCCGCGCGTGCCTATCGATGGTGTTCTCGTCGATCGTCGCCTCCAATTCTGTCCAGAGCTTCCATCATGACCACTGAGTTGCCGCGGATGACCTTTCAAAAAAAAAAAAAAAAAAAGAAACTTAGTCCATGTGTGGCAAGATCGGGAAAAGGATCCTCTCGTAGATACTTACGACCATGCCGATCTTGACCTTCTCGCCACCATCCTTCTCTTCGACGGCTTCGTCGAGCACAATGTTCAGAAAGACCTGTCGCGCAAAGGGTCAGTGAACTATTGATACTGCGTCGTTCACCTGCTGGGGAAGAGCATGCAACCTACGTCGTAGCCGCGCAAGACTCCAATGACCTTGCGACTGCCGTTCAGCTGAACAAAAAGTCTCTTCTCCAGGTACTAATTACACCGTTAGAACTGGATCGTGTCTCATGGAGATGGATGGTCGACAGTCATTTTTTTTTTGGATCAATTTGCCCCGAAAAGCGTCGTCCTGCGATGGTCGGGATTCTTCGATTCGAGACATAATCGAATAAGAACATGATATACCTTTTTCAGCTCAGGTTGCGCGGGCGCCATCTTGAGCTATGTGATGATGTCCGTTTCCAAGGTGCTGGATGCTAGCTCCTTGTGTCTGTCGCGCGTTGCCCGCCCACTTGCAACGACTTGACGCCTTGTCCCAGATTTACGATCACGTGGTGATAAGATAAATTGTGCCTGCGTCATGAGTGAGCGCTGCCACCTGCGACGCGACGTCCCGGGTTCGCTCAGTACCTTTGCAACTTGGCGCCTCAGAATCATGATTGCACAATGGCCTCATTCGCGGCGAAACGTAAGGCCAGAGTCATCAGGGTCGATGAGGAGGATATCTCCAACGACAGCTCGGCCTCGAGTACAGACTCACCTGACACCAAAAAAGGTACGTTTTCCCTCTCTCCCTTTTTTCGTTGGCCTCATCAACGAGAACCCATTTGCTGATGAGAGAAAATATTAAAGGCTGACTCGAAGCAACCGACATAGAGCTAGGCACACCGATCTTTGGTGCCAAACCGGCGAGAAAGCCATTCAGACAATCTGGCCTTCGGCAAACCTTCAATGCGAATGATGAGTCCGACGCCAACGCGACAAGCGGCCGGGTTGATACAGGCGAGGAAGATGACGGACCCGTCGTCGTTCGCCCATCGATTAGCCGAGCAGGGTCTACCAAACAAAAGAAAAAGGCAGCCACCAAATCGCGTCTATCATTCGGAGGCGACACGGATCACGGTGACGTGGAAGAATTAGCAACGCCGCAAAAATCAGGGCTGGGAAAACGAGCGCTTGAGAATAGTGCAGTGAAGCGGGGGATAGCTTTGCGAACGTTGCCTTCAAGATCGACAGAGGAGACAGAAGATGACAGGCCGCGATATAGCAAGGAATACCTGGACGAGCTCCAGTCATCAACACCGAGCACACCACGAGACGTATCCATTCTCCACCCTAGCGAGGGCGATGACATGGAATTAGACCTTTCAGAGCTTGACGGAGCAGTGGTTGTAGAATATTCAGGAGTGGCATCACCAAAGTCTGGCACGCAGATGCTTTCAGAAGCTGAAATACGCGAAAAAAAGGAGCGCCGGGCTCGGTTGGCCAAAGAGCACGATGTACTATCACTGGAAGACGATGATGCTACTATTTTTAGTCGCAAGAAGGAGGATCAAGGTCGATTGATTGCTGAAGACGAGGACCTCGGGGAGGGATTCGACAATTATGTGGAGGACGGAGGCCTGTCGTTAGGCAAGCGGGCAGAAAGAGAGCGTCGGAGAAAGGATAGACAGCAAATGGCCGAACTCATCACTGCAGCTGAGGGGCATAGCTCAGATGATTCGTCAGAAAGTGAGGCCGAACGACGAATGGCCTACGAAGCAAGCCAAAGCAAGGCCGGCTTGGATGGCTTAAAAAAATCACGAAAGGATGCTTCTCAAGAACTGCTTCAAGTCCCGCCCAAGATCACCCCGCTCCCGAGCGTATCGGAATGCTTGGCACGACTTCAGACGACTTTGAAGGCCATGGAGAGTGACCTCAAGACCAAGAACGCTTACCTGGAGCATTTGAGGAAGGAAAGAGAAGGGATTGACAAGAGGAAAGCAGAGGTTCAGTTGCTCCTAGATGAGACCGGCAAGAAGTATCAAGAAGCGATGAGACGGGGGAACATGGAGCCAAGCGGCACAACAACCGCTGGGGAACTGAGTTCCGCAGGGCCAGTCGGAGAGCGAGGACTCGACAGCCTCGGAACTACACCCAGAAGGCCAAGTCTGACTGAGGGGATGGATCTGACCTAGCGACGTAGACGGCTTAAAGGCTTTTCTTCTCTGCGTGTTGTTGTTCCATTTGTGGGAAATGTACACATTTGTAAATACGCCGTGGCCGCACCAATGTCAGGCCTAGTTTTTTTTACTTTGCTTGACGCCGCTGAAGCCCACCATCTTGTTAATAATTCCGAGCAAGACGCTGTTCAACATATCTCTTGCCAAAATTGTGTGTCTCATCATCCTGCGAAATGAAGTAGAGTGTGACGGGCTTAGCCAAATAGACTAAATAAATACCCAAGCAGATGAAGCTTTTCATACTTGTTAAAGTCATGAGAATAACTCTCTTGAGAATGTATATCATTGAATCGTTGATCCTGAGGTCCCGCGTTTGTAGTGCCACTGACTTTGTGTCGCATGGACCTATAGTCACATGACCGGCACCAGTATTGTGGTTTTTCATAATGAAGGTATTTCCCCATTTTATTGCCCCAGTACAGTTTACATCGGAAATTGCCAGCCCCCTATGCTCAGACCGAAAAACAAAGATGAATGCACTGCACACGGGCTACAACGACGGATGGTATGCCAGTGGAAAAGAATTTGTCTGGCTGACTGTGAAGTGGTGACCGTGTCTCAGCACCTGTGGTACTTCTGCCCCTTTGACATGGGCTTTTACGCTAGGCGTCACGTATTACAGCCTGGCGTGCAGCGTGACCTATCTACCATTTGCCGGCGGTGATCAATAATAAAAGCCACTTCCAGGTGTCGACGTCGTCGTCGTCGTCGTCGTCGTTCGAAAAGAAATGAATCGATCGGCGCACTGAAAGGGCGAATTGGAGGAGCTGGCAACGGACGGGGCTTTGCAGCCCCACACCAGCTACGACCAATGAGGCGGGCCTGTGGTCAGCCATCGAAGCAGCTAGAAGGAGCTTTTCCCATCTTTTCTGTCCCCACCATGCATGCCTGAAAGTCCTGGATGGTTTGACGAACGGCTCGACTTGGGTGCTCTGGTGTTAAACAAAGCACGATTCACCTCGAAGCTCAACGGCCTTTTTCTTGGAACCAACTCCCGAGTGAAAAGTCACTTTCTGTTGACCTCAGCCTGTAACTACTTAACAACTTCTTCAGCCGGCGCGAATTTCGACTGCCTACCTATATACTCTATATCGACCTACACACCATGGCTTCCGCAGATGAGCTGAAAGCTCTTGGCAACAAGGCCATTGCCGAAAAGAACTTTGACGCTGCCATGTACGCTCTCACTCTCATGGGCACTGATTGTTCATTCCCCTTTTCATTATCTTTTGTCTTTATTGGAAATCACAAACTGGCAGCTGACTTTCAGCCGCACTTCATAGAGAAAACTTTACCCAGGCCATCGCTCTGCAACCCGAAAACCACATCCTCTACAGTAACCGATCAGCTGCGTACGCTTCCAAAAAAGAATGGGATAATGCTCTGCAAGATGCCGAGAAGACGACCCAACTCAAGCCCGACTGGGCCAAGGGCTGGGGAAGAAAAGGCGCTGCCCTCCATGGCAAAGGCGATCTTGTCGGTGCGAACGATGCTTATGAAGAAGGCTTGAAGCATGATGCGAGCAATGCTCAGCTCAAGAGTGGGCTGGCCTCTGTTGAGAAGGCCATGCAGTATGAAGCAGGTAGGTGACATAGTAACGTCGCCTCGCGGCTTTTTTCCTGTCAAGATTTCTTTTTGAATGCGCCAGTAAGGCTAATCTCGGACGATTAGGCGGCATGGGAGGCGGTTTTGGCGGAGACGGCACTGGCGGACTGGGCCAGATGTTCAACGATCCCAACTTGATTCAAAAACTCGCCAACAACCCTAAAACCAGCTCATTTCTTGCGGACCCTTCCTTCATGGCCAAATTGCAGCAGATGCAGCGCAATCCCGGAAATCCTCAGGACCTTTTCAGTGACCCTCGCATGATCCAGGTTCTCGGTGTCCTGATGGGTGTCGATATGGAGATGCGAGATTCAGATCCTCGGGACACTAATATGACTGATGCGCCTGAGCCCAAGAAACCCGAAGCTGCTGCTGCGAAGAAGGCCCCTCAGCCAGAACCCGAGCCTGAGCCTGAGACTCTCGACGAAGAGGCATTGGAGAAGAAGCAGAAGAAGGAAGAAGCTGAAAAGGAAAAGGCCTTGGGTACCGAAAACTACAAGAAACGACAATTTGATCAAGCTATCGAGCACTACAGCAAAGCGTGGGACACTTTTCAAGACATCACATATCTCAACAATCTGGGCGCTGCCTATTTTGAGAAGGGTGATTATGATAAATGTATCGAGGCCTGCACTAAGGCTGTTGAGGAGGGCCGTGCCATTTACGCCGACTTCAAGCTAATCTCAAAGAGCTATGCTCGCATTGGGTCCGCATATGAGAAGCAGGGAGCTTTCGAAAAGGCTGTGGAGTACTACAATCGATCCTTGACTGAGCACCGAACTCCCGAAGTCCTTAAGAAGCTGCGAAACGCGGAGCGCGTCAAGCTCGAGGCCAGCAAGAAGGCCTACATCGATCCTGCCAAGGCCGAGGAGGCTCGCGAGCTGGGGAACAAGAAGTTCAAGGAAAATGACTTCCCAGGAGCCGTTGCAGCTTACACAGAGATGACCAAGAGAGCACCCGAAGACGCCCGCGGATACAGCAATCGCGCCGCTGCATTTATCAAGTTGTTCGAATTCCCTAGCGCCGTTGAGGACTGTAATCTTGCTATTGAGAAAGACCCCAAGTTCATTCGTGCGTATATTCGCAAGGCACAGGCTTACTTTGGAATGCGAAAATATTCCGAGTGTGTCGATGCCTGTGCAGAAGCTCAGCAAGTTGACATGGACCACCACAATGGTGCCAATGCTCGCGAGATTGAGCAGCAACAGCAAAAGGCATTTGGCGCCATGTACTCGGCTCGCGACAACGAAACTGAGGAGCAGACGCGGGAGAGACTGCAGAGGGACCCTGACGTGAGTGCACCCCCCTTTTGACATGTTTTTTGACAATTTGGCTGCGCGGCCGTTGTCTTCTGATTTGCGATATCCAACACGAGTAGACTTACAGACAGCACGCTAACTTGGTTGGGACACGTAGATTATGAGCATCATGCAGGACCCTGTGATGCAATCTATTCTGCAGCAGGCACAATCTGACCCAATGGCTTTGCAAGAGCATATGAAGAACCCCGGCGTCAGATCCCAGATTCAGAAGCTCATGGCTGCTGGTGTGATCCGAGTCGGTGGGCGATGATGGGAGGCGTAAGGAAGGGTTGACTTGTACAAGTAGATAGCATTGTGGCGTAGTATTTATGACGTTAATGAAAACATGTCGCTGTTTTTTTTTCCTCTCCTTTCTTCTTCTCGCTTCAAAACACAGTTGAAGTGGGCGTATCTCAAAATTGGAGAGCCAAATTCATGCAAAAATCATTGAAAGGACAATACTGCTCAGAGATGGATGACCTAGCAGATAAAGCATGTGTGGGTGCGTTGTACAGTGTGCGTGTGTAAAATGTACACGTTGTTGGTGCTGCCCACATGCTAATCCACAAAACAAGGTGGAGGCGGGCGGGAATAGCAGTGCCACATGTAGCATTGACTTGACCCCACATATCAAACGCAATGGCATTAGGGATCTTCCGAAATGAGCCTAGACTGGCTGGGAATTAATCCTGACTCCTGAGACAGCTGGAGTCCTTGGACCCTCACAGACGTGAAGCAGACTAGACGACTTGTTCAAAGTCGGCTTGTGGACACGCGAGCATAACTCCCTCGAGTCCCTCCAATGTTCGTCATGAGGCAAAGTGAAGCGTCGCATTCCAACTCACACCCCATCGACTACACTTGCCACGATGGCGGGCATTCATGAGGCAGCCATGGACGACGGTGAGCAGGTCCCCCCCCCTCTTTCATTTCGTCGCGACTGGTAGTCAATCCTTTTGTCACGGCGTCGAGTGGTACCAGGCGGCTAACATGTGCATCCGACGTCATCAGATATGCAGTGGTCTTCTCTGCCGACGGGGCTGCTGCTTGCTGAGCTGCAACGACGAAAACACAGCGGGGAGAAGCCAGAGTGTGGGAGCAGGCAACAAGGATGGTACGACACGGCCGCACATGTCTTTGCGTTGCTGCTGATTCTGGCATTGAGCACATTAGGTATGGCGGCCAGTATTACTTTGCACAAGAAGGAGAAGAAGAGGACGAAGAAGAGGAAACCCCCCCCCCCTCCCTCCTCGCCCGTGCCTCGAGGGACCACGTTCTGCATCTTTTGCCATTGACTGAGGCGCCTCGCTGACAGTTCATTTTTCGCCTGTAGCATGTGGATTTCCGTTGATATCTCGACGGGCCACGACAGGCAAACGACAAAAGAACATTATTTTCTACAGCCAGCACATTGGAACCGGGGTGCTTCTCGCGACGGCCTTTGTCCATTTACTCCCCATGGCGTTCGAATCCCTGACGGACCCGTGTCTGCCGTATTTTTTCAGCCAAGGATATACGCCGCTGCCTGGACTTGTAGCCATGGTATCCGCCATCATGGTGGTTGGCGTGGAATCGTACTTGACGGCGCGGGGCGCGGGACATTCGCATTCTCATGCGCATGATTTCTTTGATCACGAGGACAGCGATGGAGATGGCGACTTTCAGACCGTTCCTCTGCATGACCATCCTGGTATGTCGGGCAGGCAAAACAGGAGTCATCGACCGGGCAGTCTTTCTCTCGATGATCATGATACGGAGGCCTCTCAGGGTCTTGTTGCGGGCGTGTCACCCTTGCCGGAATCGACGCCAACGGTGGCGAAGCCTACACAGAGGCGCAAGTCCACTGAGAATGGTTACAATGACGCAGACGCAGACACAGACGCAGACTCGGACCTCGACCTCGATATGGAGGAGTTGGATCCGGCTCCATTGGGCAGCGTCGGCGACACCAACAGTCGTAATGGGGTGTATGCGTCCTTGACGAAACCAGATGCGCGCGTGGACATGTCAGATCCCACCATGTTGCCCAAGTCCCCCGAGGAGGTGAGGCGCCAGCTGTTACAGTGTCTTTTGCTCGAAGCCGGCATCCTGTTTCATAGCGTCTTCATCGGCATGGCCATCTCTGTCGCCACGGGTCCCGCGTTCGTCGTCTTCCTCGTTGCCATCAGCTTCCATCAGTCATTCGAGGGTCTCGCGTTGGGGAGCCGCATCGCCGCCATTCAATTTCCCAAAAACTCGATCCGTCCATGGCTCATGGTCCTTGCCTACGGTCTCACCACGCCCCTGGGCCAAGCCATTGGACTTGTTGTGCACAAAATGTACGATCCAGCGTCGATGAGTGGACTGTTGGTGGTGGGCTTCATGAATGCCATTTCTTCCGGCCTGCTGCTCTACGCGGGCCTCGTCCAGCTCCTGGCGGAGGATTTCCTGACGGAGAAGAGCTATCGTGTGCTCAGGGGAAAGAAGAGGCTCCAAGCGTATCTTTGCGTCGTAGCCGGTGCGCTGCTGATGGCTTTAGTGGGGGCATTTGCCTGAGCATAGAAGCGTTTTTTTTTTTTTTTCATTTCTTTTTTTTTTCTCGGTATATTTTGTTACAGCGGTGTCTCAATTTCTGTTCCATCAATAGTAGATATATTATTCTTCATGACTACTCATTTGGGAGACGAGTTACTCACCGTGCGCTCCTCTGACTATACAGTGCCTAATACTTATTAGATACATGATTTGTCTTGACTATTGATTTAGGAGAGAGACTACTCTCTATATGCTTATCTTTGTACAGTGCCCAATGCTCATGATAGATTATACGCTCCTGTCTTTATACAGTGCCCAATGCTCATGATAGACTATACGCTCCTGTCTTTATACATGCCCAATGCTCATGATAGACTATACGCTCCTGTCTTTATACATGCCCAATGCTCATGATAGACTATACGCTCCTGTCTTTATACATGTCCAATGGTCATGATAGATTATACGCTCCTGTCTTTATACATGCCCAATGGTCATGATAGATTATACGCTCCTGTCTTTATACAGTGCCCAACACTCATGATAGACACAATTTGTCATGACTACTGATTTAGGAGACGAGTTACTCACTATGCGCCCCTGCCAGTGCACCTTTTGGATAATTTTAGACATGTAACCGGGGGCTCGCCAGGGGAGGGTCGACTCAAGTTAATTACAAACCAATGTATTTTGATTCAGAAATTGCGATCAACATGGGCATAGATACAGGGTACACGAATTGCCATGTTTGAGCGGTAAAAATGGAATCTATATCCTAGAGATGCTAGTCTATATCTGCCTGTGCCGCAGCATCCAGGACACCCTATTAATAGCCACAGTCGAGGTCACGTGTGATCAGCTGTTCAGGAGGACTGCCCACGTACCTCGTGTGTGAAATGTTTCAAGGAAGGGGTCGAGGGTTGTATGTATGCATGTGCATTGTCTGGACAAGACGGTGCAGGAGAATCACGCTTCCGCGAGTGCGTATTTCTTGTCTCAGAGAGCTCTGTGGAGTGGTCTGAGGCAGGCAGCTCAGCAAGTACATACAATATGTACAGTGGGTGTTGTATGTACATAAATATGAGGGACCGGACGCGCCAATCACAAGCCGGGCATGAGTCAAGTTCCCACATGACCCAACCTGAATCTCGATGCACGAGATATCCTCCCCCTTTCACTCTAAACGTGGTCCCTTCCATCAGATGTCTGGTGTTGGGCCTGAAGCCACCAGACCTGCAGCAATACCGCCATTGATCTGATCCGAGACACTCTTCTTTTTGCCACCAGAATAATCGTACCTGCATTTTTCTCCCCATCATTCTGATCCTTTTTGCCCCCTTGTTGCTTGTTGGCCTCTGCCGCCCTCGCCCGGCTCCCCACCCAGCCATACGGTTGTAGAAAGAAGCGCAGGTTTCCAAAGGCCCTTGACTTGACAGACTTACAAAATAAAAATAAAAATAGAGATCAGTAACGTCAAAATCACATACAATTGTAGTAAAAAAAGAGACAAAAAAAAAGAATATGTGGTCCACCAGATTCGCAGCGTCGCTTACGTCCCTTGTCCTCGCCGCCGCTCTCTTCGGTCGCCGGTCTCCGTACCTGCAGCACCGGGCCGTGCCTAGCGCGGCGTGGGCGGACTTTCCTATCAAGCTGGTCGGGACGCCGTGGGCGAGGACGCAAAAGGTATGTCATGTTGGACTGGCGGGGAGGGGATGCGCACGTTTGGATGGCCTTTTTTTTCTTTCTTTTTCTTTTTTTTTTTGGGGGGGGGGGGGGGGGGGGGGGGGGGGGGGGGGGGGCCTTGTTTTGTTGCCCTGGTTGATTTACAATCTACACTCTCGCGTCTCGTATGGAAGGGGGAGGACGCAAGGAGCATCAATAGAGCACACGCGCGCGTACATGTAGAAAGAGAGCAAGAAGGCGCAAAAAAAAAAAAAGAACCTTAACACATACTAAAGAATCAACACCAATCATAGGATGACCTCCTCACCACCGCAGCAACACACATGGCTCTCCTGCACAACGCCCTTATCCGCGGCTTCAACTCCATCTACGTCCAGGCGCCGCTCGTGCAGACCGACGACGTCGACGACTTCATCGGCTACGCTCTGACGTGGCATAAGTTTTTGGTGTCGCATCATGACGACGAGGAGGAAAAGCTGTTTCCGGACATGGAGGGCGTCTTGAAGGATGATTTGATTTGGGGAGATATGAAGGCTGAGCATGGTGAGTCTTTTGTTTTCCCGTAATAAATTTGCTGAAAACCCATTTCAAATAACGAGCTTGACATTGCCATACATTGCTTATTCTCGTTCTTTACTTCTTCGTCTCCCTTTGTCATCATCTTCTCCTTGTGCTATTTCACCAAAGAGCATCAGGGCTCAGAAGCTCACATTTCTCAGAAACATTTCTTCCCGGCCTTCAAGCCTTCAGTGCACATCTCAAAACACACAATTCCACTACTGGCCTCTCTCCCACTACCCTGCTCGCCATCATGGACTCCTTCCGTGAGCCCCTTGAGCACCACCTCCATCACGAAGTAGACGTCATGAGCGCCTTGGCCGCGCACCCCAACATTCCGAACCGCGAGTCTCCTAGCGGTGGTCGTGCAGCCGACATGCTCAAGACTTGGGGCAAGAACACCGTCACGAAAGCGGGGTACGCCGACGTGCTGCCGTTCTTCTTGCTCAACACGGACAGGACGTTCGAGGGGGGTCTCTGGAGCAAGTGGCCCAGGATGCCGGAGCCGGTTCGCTGGGCTATGGTCAACTTGGTGGGCATGTGGCATGGGTCGCGCTGGAGATTCGCCAGTTGTGATGCGAGCGGCAGGCCGAGACAGTTGTATATTTTTGAAGGAAGCGACTGGCGCGAAAGCAGCGTGAAGATGGTAGAGAAATCTGACCTGTAGGGACAGGAATTGGACCTTTTCAGGCCTGATAATGCTGTATATTTCGTGTTTTGACCTAGACTTTAGATGGCTTGATCCCTTTATTGTGAATGGCCGCAGCAGGCTGTCCGAACAAAGAAAAAGTCGTCGATTGGAAAGGTTATCAATTTTGAGTGTCAATCACAAACGCATCGTACATAATTGCTGTGCACCATGGTCCTTTTTTGATTTCCATGGAGAAATGAAAGGGAAAAGCAGATCCCGGCCTCAAGCAGTACGTAGAAAGACCACCCCATCTATAGGGACTTTCACTTCGCCTGAAAGCTGCTTTCCCCCCGATCACAAGCAGCAACGGCATGCTCTAATGCCAACAAGGCTCGCTCTTCTCGTCTCACAAAAGGCCTGTTGAACATGTCATGAAGAGGTCGTGCGCTGTTGGCGTGCTTGTCGTCAAAAGTCACGGGTGCGTCATTACCACATTTGCTTCGAGTGGTGAGAACAGCGAGACGCAGCATGTCGCCGCCGATGCCCTTGTTGCGATATTTGTATCGCGTCGTCCAAGCGCGGATGACGCCGCTTCCGCTCTTAACTGAGGACGACCTCGTTGTTTTGGTCGAGCCTGCAGATTCCACGATCCTCAGAACCAGCGTGCCGATGATTTCGTCGCCGAATTGAGCGGCCACGACATAGTCGTCGTTTCCATCTGGACGCGCGATCCATTGCTTCCACTTGATGCTCTCGGCTAGCCGTATGTAGTTGGCTGTCAGGAGTCGGACTGCAGCCAGATACGCGAGAACAAGACCGCACATCATAATGAGAGCCGTGCCAAAATCACGCTGTGCATTGAGACGGTATATCGACACGCAGCCTGCAACCAAGCCCGTGAGACAGGCCGGATGAGCGATGACGGAGAAGGAAGCAACCTGGCGTTGTTGCGCAATGCTGTCGGTGACTAACCTCATAGCTTCCTGCTTTTCGAGCTCGCTCGTGAGCACACGGAAGGTGAGAGACGGGATGCTCTCCCTGCTGTCATAGCCTCGCTTCGTCGCAGATGAAGATGAAGATGATGATGAGTTTTCTGGCTTTGTCTGCACGTGGGCGGCCATGGTCAACGACATCTTTACTTGCGCGCAACGACCAAATATGAGGACGAGAAAGGAATTTGTCAATTAGTTGACCAGATTACCATGGAGGAGGAAAAACAAAGAAAAAAAAAACACCAATTGGCAACGTACCAATGAGCGGCTCGTTTGTTGAGAATTCCGTTTCGAGACCAAGCTCCGCAAGTTCCGGATAGTTCGATTGTGACGAGCAAGGTCATCATCCATCAGACGACGGCGTTTGAAAAAAAAAAGTCGAGGCCTGGACAGGTCCATTGGGTGGCGTGCTTCATCACCCAACAGATCCTTGGGTACCTGCCTAAGACATCAATGTTATAAATGCGGGATCCGCCGGCGAGAGTGGGGACGTGGAATGGACAGGATTGAATGTCATCATGGATCAATGATACATCGAAATTGAACCGACAGATATTGTGGTGAAAATAAAGGTGTGAGACGCATGGCGCAGACATCATGGCCATGATGGTCGCGACAGCCTCAGACAGACAGCTGACGTGCATTGCGCTAATGGCAGAAAGAGCGGCCGACAGGTCAGCCCAGTTCCACTTCAAAAACTGTCAACCTAGTTGAATGTTCCTTCCCTTTGGATGGATGCAATATCCTCCTCTCCTCCCCTTTAGGATTCAATGTTCCTTCCTTGCAAGTTCAATAAGCCTTTCCAATGATGGCGAGATCGCATGCGGCCTCACTCTCGTGCCTTTCACCCGCCGTCTTGTTTCCGCGATCATTTCGTGCTGTCCGTCTTATCTTGCGGGTTTTGTTCTCACGTGTCCCGTCAGCAGCGCCTAGCGGCCTTGTGTCCTATCGCCGCCGAGACTAGTACATTCAGTTCAAACGTCTAGAAACGAGATCTAGATGGAAAATCGTTAGCTTCTCCACCGAAAAGCCGGAACTAGCAACGCGTCTCGGTCACCAAATCGGGCTCTTCGTGAGCCTCATAGCTTCAGTGGGCCGCAGAGAGACTCCGAAATTTCTTGCACCAACATGAATATCAGTTATCAATCGTTCGGAATTCGTCCCGTCTCCCATTCAGGGCGGCACGATCCCACCCGTGCCCTTCCAGCTGTCCAACTGGATCAAACAACACCCCCCGTTCAACCCTGCCTCCCCCCCCCCCTTTCTGTACATGAGCCCATGCCATCCACCATGCGTGCGATTCACCGAAATAGGTCCTTCACTTGATCTTTGGCTCTTTCTCACCAGCCGATCAACACGCCTCTTGGCGATATGGCGTAAACGTGCCACAACCCTGTTCTGTCATTGGTCACACTTTACAGACAACCCGTCCACGTCGTGGATACCGAAGCCGATTTCGACGACCCTTACGCGATGATCGATGTCAGACACAAGCACCCCGGCGCCAGGTTTCCTCATTGGTATCCGGGATAGCTGGACGCTGGACATGTCTTGGTCCTATGAACGCACTGGGTAAATCATGTGTCGCCGCAAATCGACCACGAGATTGGACATTTCGACCCGACCCTTTCGCTTTTTCTTGCCGAGCAGACCCTCCCAGATGGGGCGTGGTGGATATGTAGCGACGGCCTCTGTGTCTCTAAATAGTAATTAAGCTTTCGCTACAAGCTACGACGAGACCACGATGTAATATAAGGATCTGCTGTCGGACGCTCTGACGCCGACTCCCAATCTTTTTTTTCTCGCTTACTCGTTGCTCTATTTCCAGTCGTCTTTCTGTTCTCTCCAGGGTCAGGTATTTCCTAGCAGAGAGAATCATGGCCGGAAACAATATTGCCCAGCCAGCAGGGGCTGTCCCTCACACGTCTGGCGGCAACAGCGCCTATCACAACTTTCACAACGACTTCTTACATGTTTCTGACCTCAATGAGCGTCGGCGCTTGGCTCTTGCTGAGGTGGACAAGGCCCCGTTCGGCTGGTACCATGTTCGTGCATGTGTTGTCGCTGGTGTCGGCTTCTTCACCGATTCTTACGACATTTTCACGGCCTCGCTCTTGACTGTTATGCTGGGAATCGTCTATTACCCCGGCGCGGGCAAAATGCCTACCAGCTCTGACAATGCCATCAAGTTGGCGACCTCGGCCGGTACGGTTGTAGGCCAGCTCGGCTTCGGTTTCTTAGCAGATGTTGTCGGCCGCAAGAAGATGTATGGTCTTGAACTGATCGTCATCATATTTGCTACCCTTGGTCAGTCGCTGACCAGTGGTTCTCCTGCTTGCGATATCGTCGGTCTCATCATCTTCTGGCGTGTCATCATGGGCATCGGTATCGGTGGTGATTATCCTCTTTCTTCCATCATTACATCCGAGTGAGTATGAATAGCAACATCATGCAAAGTGTATGCCGGCAATTGGTTGTGCAGTACTAATCTTGTCGCCGTTAGATTTGCCACCACTCGATGGAGAGGCGCCATGATGGCCTCTGTATTTGCCATGCAGGGTATGGGCCAGCTGTGTGCTGCCCTGGTCATGCTCTTCCTGACCCTCGGTTTCAAGGGCTCACTGTCCGAGGCCAAGGACGTTGCAAAGTGCACCGGCGACTGCCAAATTGCTGTTGACAAGATGTGGCGTGCTTTGATTGGGTTCGGCGCTGTGCCAGCGTGTATTGCGCTCTATTGTTAGTTCATGAATTCCTCACAAGAGTCAACGAAACGCTCTAGTGTATCATCCTTCGACTGACAGTTGCATCTCTTAGTCCGATTGACCATACCTGAGACACCTCGATACACATTTGATATAGCCCGCGATGTCGAGAAGGCTCAGGAAGATGTCAAGGCCTATATAAGTGGAAAGCACCAGACTGATCCCGGCTCCGCGGCTCGCGCCACTGCTGCCGCCGCTGCCGCCGCCGCCGCCGTCGCTCAATCTGAAAAGGAGTCTCTAGAAATTCCCAAAGCCGGTTGGAAGGACTTTTGCAAACACTACGCGAGACCCAAGAACTTCGGTCTCCTCCTCGGCACAGCCGGATCATGGTTTCTCCTTGATGTAGCCTTCTACGGACTCTCACTGAACAACGCCGTCATTCTTGAAGCCATTGGCTACACCACCAACGCCAAAACGCTCACCAGCGTCTACCAGCTCTTGTATAATACCGCCGTGGGCAACCTAATCATTGTCTTAGCCGGTGCCGTCCCCGGCTACTGGGTATCAGTCGCCACGATCGACACTCTCGGTCGCAAAACCATTCAGATGGGAGGTTTCATAATTTTGACTATCCTCTTCGCCGTCATGGGCTTCATGTACAAACGTTTGGATCAGAACGGCTTGCTTGCTATTTACGTCCTTGCCCAGTTCTTTTTCAATTTTGGTAAGTCAAACACAAATTCAGTTGAACAAAATCCCTCGTCGCCCGACCTTCTACTTCCGTGCCCTTCCTCTTACACGTGGAATCACAATGTTTAGGTCCCAATACCACTACTTTCATCGTCCCCGGCGAAGTATTCCCTACTCGATATCGCTCAACCTCACACGGCATATCCGCCGCCTCTGGCAAGATTGGTTCCATCATTGGCCAGGGAGCCATTTCTACCCTACGCACCAGAGGTGCTACCCCGACCAACGCGAACCCCTGGATGGATCACGTCTTGGAAATTTACGCTTTGTTCATGTTGATGGGATGCCTTACTACGCTTCTCATTCCCGAGACCAAGCGCAAAACCCTTGAGGAACTTTGTGGCGAGGACGATTATGCTGTCTCGCACCAGGCACATAGTCCGAGCGACCCAAAGGCATCTCCAGGTGATGAGAGTCCGTCCAAGACTGCTTAAAAAAAGTGCTCACATCTCTATTTGTGATGAATGGAACGAAAACAAATTAGGCGAGACGTCATGATGAGGAGAAAATTGGTTGGTGGCATGGGCCGTGTTGTCAGAAATCGTTTCTGCTTGGACAGAATTTGATATTAAACCCCTTGGGAAGATGATGCAATGGCAATCATGGCTTGATCATAATGGAAATGTATATAATAGAGAGCATGACCACTTTGGAACAATGTACATCACATTACAAGAGGTCTGGGTCCAAGATGTCGTCAACATACCGTTGATCTCGGTATTGATGAGTCACAATCGAATTAGAACTTGAACAAAATTACGAGGGGGTATCAAAACGTCGCGCGCAACATTCTGTTTATCTCTTGTGTCAGGAGTCCTGGCTCCCGACATGGCCAGCGGTCTTGGCTTGCACTACCAACAGATCGGCCCGCACACCACCAGCAACAAAGTTGCCGGCTAAGCTACCCAAGCATGTACGGAGTTCGTCTCTCACTTTGAACGTCAATTTACCCTCTTCCAGAGCAGCGCCATCCCGTCGACCAACAACCACCAATTTGGGCCCATTTGTGTTTTCTGGAGTATTGAAGGTGGTTTCGGATGCGGCATGCTGTAATAGATCTTCGATGGTTGAGGGGCCGGTGACAGTTTCGAACTTGACGCGCGATCCCATGCTCTCCGATACCTGCGCAGAAGCGCTATTGAACAAGGCATTCCCAGCGACAGACGAAGAAGAAGAGGAGGAAGAAGAAGAGGCCTCGGCATCTGAAGCCCGTTGCACCCGGAGAATGGTTGCGGTGGCCATGGACTTTTCGCACAGCTGCAATACAAGACGCAGAGCCAGCCTGTCGTCGTCATCACCAAAGTATACTAAGAAAATATGATAGGGTTTGTTCGGTAACGGTGCAACAGGAACATCTTCCTGGATCGCGCCAATAGAATCTGTGCGCATAAGCTTGGCGAGCTCATGACTCTTGCCTTTACTGTCCCATGTGGAACTCGTGCGCGAGAAGAAGACTGCAACGTTCAGATCGGCCGAATCGAGAACAGATTTAACAAATATGCCGTACGACGAACCGATCTTGTCGTCGACGCTTGTGGATGACAGGATCTGGGAGTCTCCCATGGCTCCCGTTTCGGTCCAGGGAACGAGCAAAAGATCAGATGACATCTTGGATGACTTCATAGCCAAAGCTTCGGCGTATCGGGTGTCAGGCATAATGGCCACCTCGCCAGATGCTGCCAGATTGTGGAGCTGACCGACCGTTCGGAAGGTATTAACAACCGGGTCGTGACGAGTATAGTCATCCACCTGTGCGACAGTCATGACAGAAGAGTCGCGATCTGTGAGTTGCAATAATCGAATGCCATGAGCCCATACCGCCTTGTGGAGGGACTGGTTCGTGATGGGAACATCGTCGGCAATCTCATCTGATGCACCGCTGGCCGCTTCAGTGGCAGCAGCACCAGACTGTGATGGACAAGAATCACCGAACATGGACAGCAGTTGGAGGAGAGAGGGCATGTTGTCCAGCCTGAGGTAGACCAGTAGACGGTTCACTCTCTCCAAGTTTTGAGGGGCCCTTTTCGAGTCACGGGAGCTGGATGGAGGGGAAATCAGAGCTCCGGTTTCCCAATCGATCTCCCCGCGCTTCCACGCCGCGATCTTCTTTTGGTACCATGGTGGATATAGAATTGACACGATAGGTGTAGTAGAGAACGTGGTCAAAAGAGCCATGACAACGAAGATGGTGAAAGTTCGAGTGCTTAAAATCTTGGCTTGTAGACCTATGTTCTGTGATTTGACAATTAGTTTTTGTTTTTGAGTCACTGGGCGCCTGCTTCGGGGATCTATCTTACTAGAACAATGAGCTCGACAAGACCTTTGCAGCTCATGAGCACACCAATGGTGAGTGACTCTCGCCAGACCAATCCACTGAACCGCGCAGCCAGGGAGGCACCAATGATCTTGGAAAAGAAAGCCGCGAAAGTGACGGCGAATACGTATCCCCAAGCGGTGCCGTTGTCGAGCAGCCCAAGATTTGTTTTCAGACCAGAGAGAGTGAAGTAGAGTGGTAGGAAGAGCGCGCCTATCAAGTCCTCTAATTTCTCAGTGACGTGAATGTTGAAACGCTCGTCACGAGGGACGATGAGACCGGCCATGAAGGAGCCGAAGATGGGGTGAATTCCAATGATGCCGGTAAAGAAAGACGCAGCAAGAGCAATGAGAAGAATGAACGAGATGACACTCTGCGACGGTCCATTCTCGATGCTCCCTTTGCGACGCAGGATCCAGTACAATGCAGGCTTTACAGCAAGCAACAAAACGAAGATGAAACCGACGGCGGAAAGTAGAATCCAAAGCGCATTGAGTCCAGTGCCTACATTGACAAGAGCCACGCAAAGGGCCAGCAGAATCCAGCCTGTCTCCATGTTAGCCTATAATGAATGTAACATGCTAAGCGACAAGTATGGAGTGGAGAAGCTTTACCGACTACATCGTTTGCGACGCCGGCTGACAGAGTCACCACACCCACGCTGGTATCGAGAAGCTTGAGTTCTGTCAAAATCCGGCACAAGACTGGAAATGCCTAACAACAGATCAATAACTACTGCACATGTTTGTTGGTTTCTTGACTCTGGCACGCGGAGAGGAGTTTATCGACTCACAGTGATGGCAACTGCAATGCCGATGAAGAGCATGTAAACGCTGAAGTCGATAGGTTTCAGGCCTTCTTCATCATGAAAAGCATGATAAACGCCATAGGCCAAAGCACAACCTATGCCAAAAGGAAGAGCTAATCCAGCAACGGCGACCGACGTGGCAATGCGCCAGTTGCTGACGAGGAAGCGGACGTCGGTCTCGAGGCCGATGATGAACAAGTACAGGATCAGACCAAGATTGGCGACATTGTTCAGGTTGGGAATCGAGGCATCAGGGAAGAGTGCGGCTTGGAAGCCCGGGATGCGTCCCAGAACCGAGGGACCGAGAATGATGCCGCCGATGACTTCGGCGATGACGCGCGGCTGGCGGATCATGGCCAGCGGCCAGTGAAGAAGATGACATACTATGATGATGAGTGAAGCCTTTTTTTTTTCGAGTACAAGGACAAGAGAGTGTCAGCGAAGCGTCATGAGCGACTTGGATCAGGGGTGAGGATGGCAGACGGCAGATGGCACCTGGCACCTGGCAGCTGTTTGATACGCACCTGTATAATGAACAAGATGATGGGGTTGCTGGGGTCGTATTTGGATGGGTTCAAGCCATCAATGACACCCCCCAGCTCATGCACAGGTGCTGTGGCGGAAGGAGCAGCCGAGACAAGGGAGGAGACGCTCGACATGGCCAACAAGTCAGCAATGCAGATGGCAAACGGCAGATGGCGAGCCGGACAGGCAGAGACCAAGACCCCGAGAGGAATCAGTCGAAACCCCGACCGAGACCCGGGCCGTTATTTAAGTAAATCGAGCTTCAACACGAACATTCAGCACTCTTGACTTGCCCATGACCAGCAAATCCAATGAATGGAGAGCCAACAAGCCACGCCAGCCCGCTCAGTCCAGCTGTCTAACCGTCCCCCAACAACTCCGTTCAATCGATGCACTTATGACCTGAGCTCGTGTGGCGGTGCCACCGCAGAAGGCCTAGACTCGCGGCGTTGTTGGAAGAAATAAGCTCGAGGGCGCGCGCGTCTTTGCGACGGTATGTCGATAGATAGCTTTGGCGGGAGCGAAACTGTCTGGTGCGTCTCTGCTGATGATGGCCCTCCAGCTTTCTAGGCTCGCCTCAAACGAACACAAGAACCCGGAGTGTTGTTACTCTCTCCGTGCTTGAATTGCGCCCCCAGCCTGTGAACCTTGCCTGCAGCTCTCCATGTTGCCGGCAGCTCTGCGAGCACTGGAATTAAAGCGATCTGTGCTTGTTGAAGCATTGACCAGAAGATCAGCCTCGACGTTGTGCCCGAGGGAATAATGGGGGAGCTTGGCATAGCTAGTGAGGGGCTATGCTATAGTTTGCAAGAGATAGGGGGATAAAGAAAAAAGAAAAGTAGGGAAAAGAAAAAGGAAAAAGAAAAAGGAAAAAGAAGAAGAAAAAGAAAAGAAAAAAGAAAAAAGAGACCCCTTGATTAAAAGGGGAATATAGATAAACCAAAGAATTAGAAAGTAAAAAAAAAAATGAGAAGCCGGTTTTGCGTGGTTCAACACAAAAAAGTGCAGGAATCTTGCTCCGAATGGCCAGCATGTCGGAATTCAACAGGACTGTCGTGGCAGGACAGGCAGAAAGAACACATGTGTACATAGCATGTACCCATCATGATGTACTTCTTGGTCTGTGGTTGCTTGGCCTCGCCGCACCGCCAAAACACACCACGTGCTGGGGCTGGGCCTGCTGGGCAGCACTGCCTTAAATTGGCACGTCATCTGGGGACTTAGGCACCTGCCTCCTGATAGGCTGCAGGTGCCTGACCCTGACTGGGTGGATTCAGCGTTCAGTGTTCACAATGTTGACGACTCACCAGCCAGCCACCCGGAGCGCCGGGGCGTCGTGGCACTCGACCACATGTAGGGTCTCCACTTGATACTTGATTGGCACCAGCCAGACTGCCTGCCCTGCACACCAGACCACACCGCACACCGCACCCTGCACCCTGCACCCTGCACCCTGCACCCTGCACCCTGCACCCTGCACCCTGCACCCTCTCTGCCTCTGCCTCTGCACAGCCATCTCGTCTTCATGCTGCCTGCATGTGCTCATCTTATCGTTGTCATGCCCCTCAATGCCCTCATAGCCCGCTCCCGAGCCCCGTTTCCTGCGCCAGAGAGTCGGCCTGTACCCATTTTTCTCTCCCGCCAACTTCGTCGTCGTGCGCCTGACCGTCGAGATTCCATCCTCATCCTCTCCTACCACCATCCGTCCACCTTGGCAACCCATACGGCACGCCCATCATGGTCGTCGACACCGCATACTATGATGCCCTGGGGGTGCAGCCCACCGCTACCGAGCTCGAGATCAAAAAGGCGTATCGCAAGATGGCCATTCTCCATCATCCCGGTACGCGCGCGCTGCCTCCGCGCAACCATTCGTGCATTCATTCATTTATTCTTGCTGCTCTCCTCGTCATTCACATGCGACTAATCAGACCATCTTCACAGACAAGAACCCCAATGACCCGACCGCCCACGAGAAATTTCAAGCCATCGGCGAAGCCTACCAAGTTCTCTCCGATACCGACCTCCGCAAAGCATATGACAAGTTTGGCAAGGACCACGCAAAGCCCCAAGAAGGCTTCGCGGATCCAGCCGAATTCTTCACATC
This sequence comes from Claviceps maximensis, assembly GCA_018360255.1. Lineage (NCBI taxonomy): Eukaryota > Fungi > Ascomycota > Sordariomycetes > Hypocreales > Clavicipitaceae > Claviceps > Claviceps maximensis. The sequence continues at coordinate 117,052 of SRPZ01000023.1, forward strand.
CATCTTTGGAGGCGAGGCGTTTGTCGACTGGATTGGCGAGATCAGCCTTATGAAGGACCTGACAGCAACCATGGACATCACCATGGCCGAGGGCGAAGAGGACGAAGCTGCCGCAGCAGAGATTGATGACTCCAAAGTACCTGGCCTTAAGGAAGCCAAGACGCAGAACAAAAAGGAGGCGCGCCCGACCGATGCTGCCACCCCTCAACATGCAACACCATCCATCTCTTCAACGATCCCGGCAGTCGTTGTCGAAGACGACAAGTCCGCAGCACCTGGTGCATCTGCCGCCGCTACCGCTCACGATACTGCCGCAGCTGGTTCAGCTGGACCAACACTGCCTCTCCGATCCAACGCCGCCTCTCCAGCGCCATCCGTCAGTTCCCGCAGCCGAATGCAAGTCCCCTTACGACCGGCCCTCGCCGAAAGAGCCCACGACGATGTCGCTCACGCAACCACCGAAGAAGAACTGCGTCAAAAGGAAAAGAAGAAGAGCGGTCTGACGAAAGAACAGCGCGAGCAGCTCGCCGCGTACGAGGCCGAGCGGTCGCGCATCCGCAAAGAGCGGGTGGAAACATTATCGCAGAAGCTCCTCGACCGCGTGAGCGTCTGGACCGAGACAGACAAGGGCTTGGACGTCACGAGGGCCTTTCAGGAAAAGATGCGCCTCGAGGTCGAAAATCTCAAAATGGAGTCGTTTGGACTCGATATCCTGCACGCCATTGGCCAAACCTATATGTCCAAAGCATCCGGGTTATTACGAAGTCAAAAGTTCCTCGGCATCGGTGGATTCTTCAGCCGTCTCAAGGACAAGGGCACCCTCGTCAAAGACACCTGGAACACCATTAGCAGTGCGCTGGATGCGCAACAAACGGTCGAGGACATGGCCAAGATGGAAGCCAAAGGTGGCGAAGACTGGACGGATGAGAAGCGCGTCGAGTACGAACGTCGCGTGACGGGCAAGATCCTCACGGCGGCATGGCGCGGAAGTAAATTTGAGATTCAGAGCGTCTTGCGCGAAGTGTGCGATTCCGTCTTGTACGACAAAAAGGTTTCTCTGCAAAAGAGGCTAGAGCGTGCCCAGGCGCTTGTCCTAATTGGTGATATTTTCTCCAAGGTATGAATGCCAACTAATCTGGTTACTGCACTGCCAAGCCGGTGGCTTGTCTCTTCTCCCTCTCTCTTTTTTTTTTGTTCCCTCCCGAAACTAATACTTTCCCTGAAAATCAATAGGCCCATCGCACCGCGGAAGAAGAAGGCGACTACCTCGTCTTTGAACAACTCGTCGCCGAAGCAGCCATCAAGAAGGACAAGGACGAAGATAAGAAGCGAAAGGACAAGAAGGATAAGCACCACCGCCACGCGGAGGGGGTAGCCAACGACGCGCCCAATGTGCCAAGAACATGATTTACACAAAAGATACCACAAAAAAGGCTAAAGTTAAGTGGAATGTAGGTATGACGGTAGAGCAACACAAGAAGGGGGGAGCAGGAAAAGGATGGCCATGAACACATGGGGCATGAACACATGGGCCATGACACAGATATGAAATGGAAAAGGAATGGCGCGCAGATCCATATCCGAGCGCTACTGTGCTTGACACGCAAAGGAATGCCGAGCGTTATTCCTCAACCATTCACGTTTGAACTATTCCATGGGCGGGAAAGGGCGGTCTGTAGTCGAATTTGGAGGAGGACAGAATTAATTTACCGCACAGCGTCTAGATCTCTTTGTATATCAATCGAATTTATTCCTATATCGATAGATGATTCATGATTCCGGTACGGACATTGTCCATTTCAATGGATTCAACGCGTCATAATAAATGACGTATTTTTTAATAAATGGGTTATTTTAATAAATGGGTTGCCTTTTAAAAAAAAATGAAATAAAAAATAAATGAAATTAAAAAAAAATATTCATTTCAGTAGGGCCATTCACACTACGTTCACGAATCTCCAAACGACATTGACGGTCCATCCACGACCCATTTCTTGCCAAGAGAGGGGAAAGGAAAAAAGAAAAAAAAAACATGAGTTCTCCAATCCACTAAAATTCAATCTGGGTATCTGGTATCTGGTATCGTATCTGATAAGGTACATTTGAAACAAAGATGAGAAGATGACCCATCAACGACAGCGACATAGATAAAGCGCCGTCAGTACCGAACACGAGGAATGAGGGTCGTTCCGAGGACAACATTTCCCGGTATCAGCGTCGTGTTGCGCAGGCGACGTGGCACGAATGGATAGACATGACATGATTCGTGCACGCTTGGTGTACGCAACGTTCTTGCTTTGACGGTGCTTGCTTTTTGGGACCTTGCGAGACGGGGTACTACCAGGCATTGCGTGGCGGCGTAAAGAGGTGCATCAAGGAAATGGGAATGAACGAATATGCGAAGCGAGACTGTAAGAGAAGAAAGGGACTGTTCCGCCAAGTAACGCCGTATCAATGCCAATAGTGAATGCTCTGGTCCGTACCGTCAATGGAAGAAAAAGAAAAATGACAAGGAAGAAAAAAAGGGTGAGTGCGAGACTGCGCCAGCGTCCGCGTCCACATGCGTGCGCAACGGGAATTAGTTGAAGGAAAAGAAGAAAAAGGCTTGTAGAAGTTATGATGAAAACGACAGTGTAATCAAGGAAAAAAAAAAAGGCTGTGAGTGAGTGGCGATGATCGTGAAATGTTTTGTTTGGCAAAGCATTGCTTCAGTAATCAGATTGGAAGAAGCGCATTTCCCGCAGCTGTTGGTTTCCCTTGCCAATTATATTGCAAAGGTACCATCTAGCAGAGGCTCCATCTTTCGTACACTATGTGTGGCAAGGGGAAAGCGAGAAATACAACGGAAAGATAAATAAAGTATAGAAAGGAACAAAAAAAAAAAAAAGACCGCGTGTTAGCTTTCCTCAGTCGGCAGCTCAATCCCGCTATCTCTATCCTGACTACTTTTCGGCCAAGGCGCCTGTAGTCCCGCATCGTTGGTTCGTATCGTCATTGAGCGCGCTTCTTCTCCTCCTTCTCCATCGTCGAGAAACAAGGCGTCTTCTTCGTCCTCATCCGGAGGAGCAAGAATTCGTCCACCCAACTTAATGTCCGAGACTTGTACGCGATAATCGAGCGCCTTGTGGCCCTCCTTGATCAGCACTTCTGTAAAGTCAAGGCATCGCTTCAGGCTTTGGTTCATCTTTTGACTATCGACTAGCAGTTGCTGATGTTTAGTCAGATCCAGTTGAAGCCTCTTTTCGTCCCGCCTGCGACGAGCCTCATTTTTCGCTCCCGTAAGCAAAACATCCTCTGTGCTCATGCTGGGATCGCTGGACTGGTCCGAGTCGTACATGGAGTCTTCTTCGTCCTCGTCCTCGTCCTCTTCTTCCTCGTCCTCGGCCTTGTCTTCTTCATATTCTGTTTCGTCAGTCTCGCCAACATAGGACATGTCGGTGGGCGGCTCGGTGAATGCCAACGAGGTGACTCGACTTGACGCTGCAGACAGTACGCCGGCTCTCGATAGGCGGCGATATCGCCGCAGGTCGGCCGTTTGTTTTCGAAGTTGTCTCTCGAGAGTGCGGTTTATGGCCTCGAGCGAGGCATTGGTAATCTCCAAGTCTTGGACTTTGCGTTCGCGACGTGCATTGGCAACCAGCTCGCTAATGGGGTCTTGTAATTGTGCTGATGATATTGTTGGACTGTGAAGCCCGGATTGCACGCCTTCATCTCTCGCTTCGTCATCGTCCCTGAAATCTTCTGCCGCTTGTAGCATGGATGCCATTGTCATACCAGTTTTTGCTAGTCCAGGACTTAGCGGAGGAGAATGCAGTGTTGTTTCTGGAAGGTTTGGCGACAGTGCAAATCGAGAAAGTGTCAAAGGCTCAATCGAGGCACCGCCGCTGCCAGGACTTTTATGCCTACCCATCACCCGTGGTGCCGCGTCAATGCTCACCTTTCGTCTGGAGATGATGGAAGACGACGACTGCTGAGGCGGCGTCTTCTGCTGCTGCTGCTGCTGCTGTGTCTGCGTCTGCGGCTGCGTCTGCGTCTGCGAGACGGGAGGTGGTGAAACGAATGATTGTCTGGGCGACGTGGACGAGGCGGCGCTACTTTTCAGAGACTGTGGCATGGGCGTCGAGGTCGACTTGGTGGGAGATACCGGTCTCTGTACGGCAGATACGGCAGGTTCAAGACGTGAAGTGCTCACGTTGGAGCGCGAACCAGATAGCTTGGAAACCAATGATAATACAGATGCGGATGCGGATGATGCCAAAGTCGGTCTCAACGACGTCTCGGGGACGCCATTGGCAAAGAAAAACTTGGCTGGTGGTGCAGAATCTAGGCTTGGGCCTGTCGTGAAAGTCGCCGTAGAATTGGAAGGCGGGCTGAGGTTGCGCGCGCCCTCGGCCGTAGCTCCGTTGGCATACAAGAAGGAATTGTTGCCCGTCTTTTGAGCAACGGATACCGGCCGCGGCAAGGGTGCAGGCTGGGCCATCTTGGCGTCGCTTGCGTAGAAAAATTTGCTCGAATCATTGGCCCCGTTGCCCAAGCTTGTACGGTTGCTGGGTTGGTTGTTGCTGATGTTGATGATATTATTATTGTTGTTGTTGTTGTTGTTGGTCGTGTTGTTTTCAAACTCGTCAATTGTTTTATCGGGCTTTGGGGAACCGCTCGGGGTGGAACCGGCACTGTTGCCGCGGACTGGTCGTGGACCTGAGCGAGGAGCGATGCTAGCCGGCACAGCGTTTCCTATGGTAGAAGAAGGAGTCTCGTCTCTCGGGACAGAGAAGGTGGCGAGCAATGGCGTCGCGGGTTGAGGCCGTTTGGTCAGAGGGGCCGCAGAGGGCAAACCTTTGGCCGCGATCTTGGGGGTCAGCGGGACGCGGTTGACGGGCTTGGCGGCAGAAGCGCCCAGCTGGGGCTGTCGTGGCCTGTCGCCGGCGGGCATGTTGGAGACGTTCACAGACAGGGCAGAGAAGGGGCGCGGCCTGACTGTCACACACGTAGCATGTTGTTTGTGGTGTTGGGCGGGCGGCGGCGGCGGGCGGGAGGCCGCAGAAGAAGCGGCCGGAGGGGTGGCGCGGCTGCTGTTGCTGTTGCGGTGGCGAGCGCGGGAACCGCTGTTGCTGGACGACGTGGTCACTGTGACTGTAGGGGTTGCAGCACTGCCGTTCCGGCGTGCCAGCACTGGTGGTTGGGCGGGCGGCGGGTGCGTCCTCGACGGTCTGTAGGCGGCGGCTGCTGCTGCTGCGGCTGCGGATCTGGAGACGATGCTGCCAGTGCTTTTCCGACTGGCGAGGGCTCGATGGGCTGGGTCGGGCGGACGACTGGTGGCAGGAGGCCGAGATGGCTGGTGGTGGTGCTGATGATGATGCTGACGATGCTGCTGCTGCTGATGATGCTGACGATGCTGCTGCTGCGGATGGATCTGGACCGTCGGCTGGCGGGGTGCTGCCGTCAGAGGGCTCAAAGGGCTCAGAGGACTCAGAGGACTCAGAGGGCTCAAAGGGTTCGAGGGCGTCGTCGATGTGCGTCGTGTGCCACGAACGGGTGGTGCAGAACTCGGCGTCTTGGGGTTGTGCCAGCTATGAGTAGGCGAGACGTCGAGAGGTCGCATGTCTCGACCGCAGCGTGGTGCAGGCGTGCCTCAAACGCATCCACAAAGTCGGGCGGACGAACCAGGCGAGCTGTCTGGTTGTCTGGTGGTTGCCTGGTTGTTTTGTTTGGATGCCTACCCGGGCAGATTGGGCAGATTTTCGGACCGGTTGGTTGATTGAATGATGGGTTGATGGATTGATGGATTGATTGCTTGATTGATTGATTGACTGACTGATTTGCCCGTGACCCTCTTTAGTTTGCAGACGTCGAAGCTCGAGCCATTGGCCGAGCAGCACAGGGCGAATGGGGAGAGAGGGAGGGAGACGGGGGAAACAAGGGAACAAGGGGGGGAGCCCGAAATGAAAGGCCCAGCCTGGTCCCGTCTGGCCCCAGCCGTGCATGTTTTTTTTTTTTTTTCTTTTCTTTTTTTCTTTTTTGACTCGATCCCGTCTTGGCGATGCTGTGCTGTGCTGTGCTGTGCTGTGCTGTGCTGTGCTGTGCTGTACTGTGCTGTGCTGTGCTCCGGGTCTGCTGTGCTCGGCGTCTGGCGTGCGCTGCCTGCATGCATGTGGTGTCTGGCCGCCCCGACCCAGGCGCCCACGATGACCCATACATTGATCGTCCGTCAAAAGCAAAACACATGCATTCCAGTTCGCTTCGCCCCTGCACGTGTCAGTACGCACTTGTCCACAGCCTTGCATTGAACGAGCTTTGATTGACATTATGCGCCAAGCGTGAACACCGTCATTTCTGTCATCCGGTTTGTTGTTTCTGTATTTTGGGTTGAAGTTTATTTTTTTTTATTATGCGTCCAGCGTGAAGACTGTCATTTCTGTCATCCGGTTTGTTATTTCTGTATTTTGTGTTGAAGTAGTTTTTTTTTATGCGCCCAGCGTGAACACCGTTGCTGTCATCCGGTTTTATTATTTCTGTATTTTAGGTTTTTTTTTTCCCTCTCTAGGAAGAAGGAATAAGATCCTCATCTTAGCTATTCCCATCCTCATCCCCCCCCCCCCCTGTGGAGAGTTTTCTTGTTTTTCTTCTCCATCTTGCTCGACCTTGCCCGACCTTTGATCCTTGCCATTTCGTGTCGCCACGCCGCCGCGGGGCCCGCCTACGAAACCCACTGTCGGACAGAACCCCGCTACCTACCAGAACCCGCTACCAGCACCCGCCAGGCTTTTCGCCAATTCCTGTCTGGGTCCCGTTGCTGCGCGGCGCTGCGAGGTGGAATGCCCCTGCGCCGGGCGTCGTCAGTCCGGTCTGCCGTCTGATTGGATGTGCGCTGATCGTCACGCCCCCGCTCCCTACCATTCACATGCATGTGGCGTCTGGTCCGAGCTGGTCGACGTCCCCTCAAGCTCCCAGAGCTTCGCCCGGCATTCCGCCATTCAAACACCTCTCCATTCCCAGAAGCCCTCTTCGTCGCATCCCATCCCATCCTGTCCCGTCCGCGACGCGACCCGACGCGACCATGGGCCTCCTGGGCATATCCATCCTCGTCGCCTCCGTCGTCTACGTGCTCGTCCGGCCTCCCACATGGCTGGCCCACCGACTGCTGTCTCAACGACGAGGCGCCCTTCATGGAACGCAAATCACCTCTGCCTCCTCCGTCGTGGACAAGACACCACATGACGGCGGCGGCCGTCGCCATGGCGTCCATGACGACGACAACATCCATCACAATCACGACCCCGCGCCAGCAGTGCCAAAGATCGAACATCCATTGGACGAGGACGCCGTCATCCTGTCGTCCCCGTCCGACGTGGTCGGAACGCCAGCCACGCCACCCCCGCCTCTCCCATCCATGCCGCGACCGACCTCCCCCGCCCGCCAGCCCGCGGATGACGATACTTGCACGACGCCAAAGGCCTCGGCAGTGACACCAGTCCAGATCGTGCCAAGCTTCTCCCTGTCACCGTCAGATGATGATGATTCACACTCGCCGCCGCTCACCGGCTCCGGCCCCCCGTCCATGATGCCGCCGCCCATCCCCGCAAGACAACGACCCATTCCCGCCGCCGGCCGGCTCCCGACCCTCCCCCAGTTCCCGGCTCCCAACTCGGCACAACGGGCCCGTGGACCGGTTCCCGATCGCGGGCCCCCTACTTCCTCTCTCTCCTCGTCGTCCGCCCTCGCCCCTCCCCCGACCCACTCGTCTCGGCCCTCGAAGCCCAGCCGGAAAGTCACTCTCGACCCTGGCCATTCACCGCTCGACTGGGCGCGCATTTCCGGCCCCAACGCCGACCTCCGTGGCATAGACCCCCCCTCGACGTCCTACCTGCGCGTCACGCCCTCTATGCTGAAAAAACAGACGGGCCGCAAGGGCAAGGACGCCTGGATGGCCATCAACGGCCGCGTCTACAATATCACTCCCTACGCCGCCTATCATCCCGGCGGTATTCCCGAGCTCATGCGAGGCGCTGCCCGGGACGGCACGAGACTGTTTGGCGAGGTCCATCCCTGGGTCAACTACGAGACCATGCTGTCGGCGTGTCTGATTGGATTATTGGTGGACGAGCCGGATGGTGCGGGATCGCACGAGAGCGAGATGGATCAGATGGACTAGAACGATATCATGTTGCATTATGATGTGCCTGTTTGTGCTTGTCCCCCCCTTTTTTTTTCGATTGCGTGTGCATCTTCGTATTCTTTTTTTTTTTTTTACCTCTTCTCTGCCTCTTTTTTTATATTTACTTCTATTATACATTCGATGAGATACCCCCATGATAGACGTAGAGAAAACAATCAAATTATCGGCCCATGTTACCAGCATTCCCTCCGTTATTTCTCCCTCAAAATACAAACACACACGTATACAGTGCCATGCGCTAAATCTAATCCACCTCACCGCCGCTTGCCGAATCGAAATTTGAGCTCATCCTCGCTTTCGTCACTATCCGAAAGTTCAATAGCTTGAGGATGAAGTCTCGCCCTCTTGACTCTTGTGTCAGAAGACGCCTCCTCCGACGGCGCCGCTCTCTTTTCCTGTCTACTCCGGCTCTGTCTCGAAGACGACGGCGTTTGCTGTGGCGGCGTTTCCGTGAGTTTGCTGCCGCTGTGGCTTGTGCTGGAGGCGTATGTTGTTCTCCGTGCGCTCTGCTGCATACTATCGGGCACGATAGCGGGGTCTTTCCCGAAGACGTCGTCTTCACTCCCATCCTCGCTCCCGCCCCGGCCCCCGCTCTCTTTCTCCTCGTCCTCCGGGAAACCGACGACATGCGATGGGCCGCCCTTTTGAGATGGCCATCTTTCTTGGGTAGTCGAGTTTGACGCTTGTGTATTCTGGCCAGAGTGCCGATCCAGACTTTCGAGGGGGGGCTGCTTTCGCCGCTGCTCATGCCCTTCGTCTTCCAGCCAGTAGTTGTCGCCAATTCCGTACTCTTTGGTCTTGACTTGCTGGAGGGCCACAATTGTCCTAGCTGGTTGTCTGCCTGCTGCTTCGCCTCTTTTCCGAAATTTCTTAAAGTTTTTGACACCGTTCCATGCGGGATTCCACCGGCCGTTATTGATGTCCTGTTCCCGGGTTCGTGCTCCGCCATGATCGGTGCGGACCTGCATCTCCTCCACAATGTGTAGTCGCCGGATTTCGGCAAGATCAATGTCGTCAGGGAGATTAGCCAGATCATCACGCTCGGCGCGGGCTCGAGCTTCTGCTTCTTCGCGGTGGCGGGCTGCCATGGCCAGGACATCAATCTTTTCCTTCGGACGCTTCATAGATGCTTTGGCGGCGGCGGCGGCAGCAGCCGGCGAATCGGGTTCCGGCGAGGGAGAGGCGAATCGGTCACCTCGCTCCAAGCGTTGTCGTTTGAATATGGCAGCCGCGGGGGCCATGCCATCCATGAGATCATCCTCTATTGGTGCGGGTCGTTTTCTCCGTGAGCCGTCGTGTACATCGCCTTCGGGTTGTAGCTCAGGCGCGTCCGGCTCTTGTGATACGAACAAGCCACCTTCGTCTTCGGCATCTTGAACACGATTCGCCGCCGGATTTTGTGTTGCAGCAGACACCAGCAGTGGTTCGTCAATTTCGTCGATATCGGAGTCATCATCAAAACCGGCAAAGCGCCGCTTGACTGGCCGTCTAGCCCTTCCCACTTTTGTCCGTGGCGGCAATGTCTCGGTCGTTGGTTGGTCAGCTTGTTCATGAGATGCATGATCAGCGGATGAGGCTTCCGTCCTGCTCTCCACTGTCTGGCTTCCTGATGTCATTTCCACCTCCAACGGACGTCGTAGTATGCTCGCATCTTTGATCAAGATGGCCTCCAAGAACTCGTTCTGTTCTATGGGCCTGTGATCCAATCGAAGAGATACTTCGGTGATGAATTCGGCATACCAGTTGATATGGTCTCCTTTGGCAGGCAGATATCTGACGAGCACAACACCTCGCCCTTCACTCCCATCGTCAAACGAGCCTAGACCCTTTTCTCCAGCCACTTCTTTCACACGTCGCACAAAGTCATTTATCTGCGTCTCGCCGGGCGTGATGGCTTGCATTATTGCCTTTCCACCACCGTTTGTTATGGGCGCCATCAGATTGCTGTACTGGGTATTGTCGTAGAATATGAATGTATAGCCATCGAATACGTCCTTTCTCCCTGCATCCGGGGCGTATACATGGTCCGGGTGTTGGACAGGTTCGCCACCTCGGGGTGGCAAATGCTTCAGAGCATCCGGCCAGGCTTGCTCAAAGTTTAGTTCCAGCGCACTGGATTCAGAATCCGTAGGGATCCCTGCAGCGTACGTGATTGCATCCAAGAACGTGTCCGTCACGACAGATTTTCCATTAATCAGAGCTTGTAGGCCTTTTGCCGTGTTTCGTTTTCTCGCCACTACATGAGTCGTGTGTTGTATGTTATAATCGGTCAAAAGCTTGATATCAATCTGCTCGAATTGCTGTCTCAACTTGGCGAGGGGATCAGCTTGAAGTTCTTTGTTGGTGAAAGAAAATGTGAAGACGACCGGAAACCAAGTTATTCTGCCAGAATATCAGCGCCAGATCTTTGCAAGTGAAAGGAGAAGAAAAGAGAACAAAGAAAAGGAAAAAAAACCCCCCGAGAAAGGCAGTGGAACGCACCGGAACTTGCTTGGGCATTTGCCCAGAGTCACCTCGAGGTCTTCGTTGTTGGAGATATATTTGCTGCCTCTCATCTTTTTCCCATTGACAACCGTACCAATTTTGGTAGCCAGATCCTCGACGGTGAGCTTGGATCGCTCAGACGGGTGATGTGCATGGCCATCTCCAACGACGTCAACGGTGATGGTAAGATGCTTTCGAGATATGGTAGAGTGAGATATCGCCATCTGCCCAGCTAGACAGGTCCATCAGCTCAGCTCAATTGGTGACTTTGCAGATTATGGAACCGGTCTGGCGTGACTTACGCTCGGAGGCGGTCCTTCCAAACAGATACGTCTTGCCCGGTCGAAGCCACATGCGCCGGCCTAGAGCAAAATCGCCAGTCAGCTCGGCGTCGCGCAACATGATATCTCAGCAGGTGACTTGCCGTCGAAGGCGTCCTCGCTCTCCAAGAGCCACATCGCAGCGGCTCACGTGCAGCGAAGGCGCATGCTGGAGCATGCAGCGATTGATAGTCTGGCACGCGGCTGCATCTTGATCGATGGTGATGGATGGATGCGTCAACGCCGGTGGGGCGTGGACCGCGTTTGGCAGGTCGCCTGTTCACGTGCGTGGCAGGTGCAGTCTGGTCTGGTCTGCGGATTGGAGAGACAATGAATGTTGAAGAATCAACAACAATCAACAAATGGATTGGCGTCTCACGTCGTCCGCACTTCACGTTGCATCAATGATGACCCAGTTCACATTGATATCAACGCCTACCTGGATGGTGCGATGAAGAAGGCTCTTGCTACATGCATTATACTTATACATTATACATTATACATCATACATGATACGTGTATACATACAATATACACCGCTATCGGGGGACCAAAAGCCCGTCCGTACTTCAGACCTCATCAAACCCTCTCCATTCGACAGCAGTCAGCCACCATTCTCCTTCTCCCCGCTTCCCTGCCCGTGCGAGACAGCTCCTCGTCGTTCTCAATCTTGACGCGGTCAATGTTCTTGGGATGCTCGTTGAGCGCCCGCGCAATCTCATCTACTTCCGCAATCTTCCAACCCCGGACGGCAATCATACACACAGCCGCCGCAATATACATGATGCCCGTGAATAGCTGAGTGCCCAGATAGCTGCTCGTGCCCTGGACGATCTGCAGCGCAATGGGCTCGCTGAACAGACCGGGTATCGCGATGGTGAGCCATGTGAGGCACAGGCCCGAGGGCACGTTTTGGAGGCCCACGACTTCGGCCGTCACCGGTCCGATGGTCGCCCAGAACGTGCCCGCCAGGCTGCCGCCAAGAAGAGCAAAAAAGACGAGCACGCCGTACGTTTTGGCGTTGATCCAGACGACCAGGACAACAACGCCGGCGAGCAAGGACATGAAGCCCGACATGTTGATGCGACCCGTCCGGTCGCTCCAGTACCCCATCAACGGACGGCCCAGCCCCTGGCCCAGATTGAAGAAGGCGCTGATGAGGGCGGCCTCGGATGCGCCGAGGCCGATCTCGTTGGCGTAGTTTGCCAGGCTGAAGATGAGCACCACGTAGCCGAACATGCTGAACCAGCCAAAGCCGAGCAGCAGCAGGAATTCGGGTCTTTTCAACAGTGTTGTGTCAAAGGCCAGTTGGCTGGATCCGATGATCTTGTTGCGGTCCTTGATGAGGAGTGTGCACGCCGTGTTGACGACAAAGGCAAGAATCCCCAGGATCCGAAATGTCCACCCCAGCCCCAGAGTCTGGATCATGGCCCCCGCCGCCAACGAGTACAACAGACCGCCCAGTCCGGAGCCACAGACGGCAATTCCGTTCGCCAGAGATCGCTTGGTACTGAACCACTGCGGGACAATGCTGACCGATGGCGTGAAGAGGAAGCCCATGCCCAGGCCAAAGAGGAGACCCTGTGTGAGGAAAAGATGCCATATCTTGTGCGCAAAGCTAGCACAAAGCAAGCTGGCCGACTCCATGACGACTCCGGCAAACATGGTGGGCTTGGTGCCGAATTCTCTCGCGCACACCGTGGCGATGGGCGATACCAACAGAGCACAGCTGATGCTCAGGGAGCCCACGAACGCATAGTCAAGGGCAGTCGCGCCGGGGAACGTCTGATGGGCGAGGTAATGGGCGAGGAAGACGCCGTAGCTCGAGTTGAGGCCCCATGTATGTGCATTCACCAGCAAGACGCACGCCGTGCAAACCCAGCCGTAGCCACCGTCAGGAGGTGGCGGCGGCGCATCGTTGGCCGCGGCCGCAGACTCAGCTTCTGTTGTCGCCGAAGCATCTTGCTTCTCTTCAGGCCTAGACTCGATGCTTGCCTGTGACGTGTTTTGCTGGTGTGACGGGCCGTCGGTCGTGAAATCGGCTCGGCTCAGAGCAAATTGCTCGGTGGCGGCGGCGACGGCGTCGGCGGCGATAGAAGACGCCATGATTTGGGGTTTTGTGTCACACTCAGGTGAGTCTTCATTGCCCAACGCAATAAATGAAGGGAGATGCGTTTTTTTTTATTGTTTTTTTTTTCTGTCTCTCTTTTCTTTTTTTTTTCTTATCGGGCAAAAAAAAGTAATTCTCATTCATTCATGAAGGCTGCACTTGTTAGTTACGACGCAAAGCAGAACCTCATGACAAATAAGGTAAGGGGGCGGATGGAGGGAGAAAAGAGAAGACAGAGAAAAATGAAGACCCCCGGTCCCCCTCCGCGCCCCCCTCCTCCCTTCTCGTCCTAAACTAAAGTAGAATCGGAATGTAAAAAAAAAAATCCCGAGCGGATTCGAAATACTATAGGACACGAGCTACTTTTTTTCCCTGGAGGTCCCACCTGTCATACAAGAGTTTTTTTTCCTGTTCCGTCGTTCGCAGCCATGCGTCATCGCCGGAAATAGCAGGTCTGTCGGAAATACGGTACGTACCAGACCGTTCTTTGTCGCCTCTCCCAGCTTTGGGCGCGCCACCAACTCTAACCTTATCGGGAGCCATCCCGTCGTCTTCCGCAGTCCGGCGACCGGTCCCGTCTGGTCAGCTTCTCCGGCATAGGAGGACGGCCATTTCTGCCATGGAACTTTATTTCTGCCTTGTCCTAGCATTGTCACTAATCAATGCATCGCACGAGCAAGTTAAAAACAAAAATAAAATAAAACATAATAAAAAAATTAAAAAAAAAAATTAAAAAAAAAATAAAAAATTAAAATAAATTAAAATTAAAATTAGGATTAAAATAAAAATAAAAATAAAATAAAATAAAAATATAATAATAAACTAAAAGAAAAGAAAAGAAAAGAAAAGAAACCTATAAGTATAGGGCTAAGTATTAAAGCATCCATTTCCTTTCCGTTTCTTCTCTTAAAATCTACTCACAATAAAGCACATCCCATAATGTTTCGATTGGATTCGATTTTCCCTCCTTGACCTGTTCCTGTTTCCTTGGCCTCCTCGACCCGACTATCCCCCCCCCATCTCGCTTGTGAACCCCGGCCCGACAAAAACCACCCCCCTCCCGCGTCTCTGACAGGCTTTCTCCTGTCTCGTGGGACCCATGATGAGTTACAGGTTCACCGGAATGTGAGAACAAACAAGTGGGCACGGGTAGCAGGCTGGTTCTTGGGTCCCCCATCCTTTCCCCCTGGAATCATGACAGGCTTGTGCGGTGTTTTTTTTTTGAGTGGGAGTTTTGTTTAAAAAAAAAAAAAAAACCTGTCTTCTGCGACGGACATAGCAACATAGACAAAAAAAAAACAAATCCATCATCATTGTCTCACTTCCTCCCGCTCTCTTTCCCCTTTTCGCGACGGCCTACTGCGGGACCCACACGTCAGATTGTTTCAACCGTGCTCTTTTGCCAAGGAAATAAAATACATTAGAGTGTCATTCGTGCATGTTATATGCCGCTTCCTTGTGGATATCGGCAGCTTCATATTGCTTTCGGGGCGCTCTGGTGGGCTTCAGTTGTCCTGAGCAGGCAGTCGTCAGGACAGTCTGTTCTTGTGTTGGACAGTCGTTCTTGTGTTGAACAGTCGTTCTTGTGTTGAACAGTCGTTCTTGTGTTGAACAGTCGTTCTTGTGTTGGACAGTCGTTCTTGTGTTGAACTTGTACGGGCTCTCTACGGCCAAAAACACATTTATATATGCGTGCACATGTGTGCCAGAAACTATACCATTCCCTGTCTATGCTTATCCGCTATGCATCAAGTCGTTCTTTTAGCGAATCCACATACATTAGACATTGGACATTGGACCATGATGCACAGTTTATAAAAATGAACTCCATCAATTATGCAAGAAAAGAGACCGCTCGACAGTGCTCGCCAAATTGTTGAATACCTGCCACCCCAGAAGTATCAAAGCCCGCCCGAATGCTTAAGCAAAAGATATTGAAACAAAATTTCGTCATTGTAATGACAGACAGCCGCATCCTCAATTGGTATCATATTTTCTCCATGCAAACCCCCGAGCTTGGCGTTTGTGACAAAAGAGAGACCCCCCCCCCCCCCCGCCTCCCAATCCGTTTCCTTATTAATTTTTTCTTGTTACTTTCAAATCGACCGAACCAGCAGAAATAAGAATCTATGCTTGAGCACGCTCGCTCTTCTTGCGGTCCTCGCGACCCTTGTCAGACCATGGGAAATGAAAGACGGGAACTTGGAAGAAAGAGTTGCTGTCATAATGGTTAGCCATCTCTGCTGGGCGAGGTGAGGCACTTCACATGCCATGTTTCGCAACGAGTGTACGAACCTGCTGTCCTGGAGACCGGCCAAGGCGCAGTACCATGCTAAAAAGGCCGCCATGAACCCAAACACACCTCCTGTCTTCTGAAGAGCGACCGCGGCAGCTGCGTTGCCCATATCGTTGGCATATTGCTCACAAGCCAGGAATAGGAAGGCGAGATCGAGTGTGAAGAATAGCAAGAAGAACATAACAGTCGATCGCAGCGTGCAGATGAGCAGGAGGGTGGTGAAGATGAACCATCCGGTAAGGAAGAAGCCCAAGGGACTAGATACGTGACCCTCATAGGGACCCGTGGTCGCGGTTATGCCCCAACTGGGAGTCAAAAGAATGCCGTACGAGATCCAGAAACCACCGTAAGAAGCTAGAGCGGTGGCGCCAAATGTGTTGCCGCACGCAACTTCCCTGTGATTTGAAGAACGTCAGCCAAAGAAATTCGCCTGCGAGCACAAATGTGCCGAAGAAACTTGTGATGCAACTACATGGTCCAGTTTGGACGTGTCTCTGTCATCCTCGGGGGTAGGGGGCTGACCACTCACCACATGCCAGCCAGGAGCTGGACGAGACCACCATATCCGAAAGCCAAGGGAACAACAATGTTTGGCTGCTTCACACCGCGCGTGTGCGTATTTATAGCAGAAAGAACAAAGGTCGTGAGGGCGAAGGCGCAAAGGCCAAGAGGAGCAGGGTTGGCGAACTTTCGATGCTCATACGGCTTCCACAGACCCGGGTGCAGCGAGCCACCCGAGGCCTGCGCATAGCCGGTGGTGATATTGGCATTGTCACCATGGTAATGCCAGCGGCGGTGGTCGTCATGAATGCCGTTCAAGCCATTGGATTCCTTCTCCAAGGTATTGGCAGTCGAGGGCGGTGGTAGGGCGCTGTCAGTTGCCATTGTGAGTTATACCGAGGTTTTTGGGGGGAGAAGGAGATTGTACTGGTCAAAGAGCAGAACGATGTACGAAACAGACTAGGAAAGCAGGGCAACTTTCGCAAGAGGAGGGTGACGAGGAGGAAGGCCCGCCATTCTTATAAGAGCTCACCATTTTTGGTCCTTTCTTTTTTTTTTTTTTTTTTTTTTTTTGGAACGGAGCACATGGAACGGGTGACGGGCAGAGACAAGGTGTATCTGTGGATGGTATGGATGGACTAATGGAGTACTACCAGACTAGACCAGTCCAGTCCACCGCTGGCGATGAACCTTGGAAGTTAATGCCACTTACCAGCTCACCAGCTGGCTCGCTCCCAGTGGCTCCTCGAGCCAGACCCCAGGACTCCAGGACTCCAGGACTCCAGGACCCCAGGAACCCCAAGACCCCGGGGTGGAAGCAGGAAGAATTCAAATTAAATCAATCGCGGCGCAACAGGGGGGTTGGGGTAGAGGGGGGGGGGGGGGGGGGGGGGGGGGGGGGGTCCTTCTGCTTTGTTCAGGAAAATAAAACATTTTCATTGGGAAAGGCTCGTGCTGATTCCGCGGCCGTTGCTAACGGTGGTGACGGCGGAAGTGCAGCCTTCTCGGCATCGGGGACATGGTCATCATGAATTGACGTGTCGTGCAATATACATGTCCAGCCTGCGTGTGTCTCAAGACTTTGACCGGCGCATCCTATTTTTTTCCCAAGACCCGTCCCGGATCGGCCGTCCTAAGACAGTGCCTGGGAGCAAGACACGACCACGGATGTTTTGGCGACAAGCGCCTTGCTCATTCAGACTACGCGAGTCTCGCGGTTTGCAACACGGCCCCATGTGAATTTACAAATCATGTCCGAAATTCTATCTGGCATGCTATGGCCGCAACCTTGGGCCCCGCCCCGCCCCCTGCTTCCTGTCCAAGAGTGGTCTCTGCCTGTTCCAAATAACTCGGAAGGTGGGGAGAGGACGCGCGTATGCTTTATTATGGGAACTGTTAAATGGCACCCTTCTTTTGATAATGCGGCACCCCTGCTGTGGCTAGACAGGCGACCCGACCGGTATCGGTGGCGATCAGGCAACGCCACAAATCCTCCCCTTTCCACGCCCCGCCGTCTCATTAGGACTCCATTTGGCGTCATTTCGCCTTCTCCAACTCTAAAAATCCCCTTGTCATCCTTAGAAGTGTGACGACGGAGATCCTGTCCTCTCGTAAAATCCCCACGTAAGGCGTGGAAGCCACCAGCACCCCTTCCCAGGCCACAGTTTTTAGCCCAGCGCTCTCGTGTTAGCAAGTCGATGAAGATTCAACACATATAATATATTACAAAGGACAATAAAGACTCCAATTCAGGAGAAACTCATAGCATTTGCATCATCAAACACCCCTTAAACCGTCAGTTCCTGATAAGATATGGCAAACTAGTATCCGCATAGTTTGCAGGGCTTACACCATGACTTGCGCCACCTTCGCTGCTGAGTATGCGTCTGTCCATGCGCATCGCAGACCAAACAAAATAAGCCATTGGCAGGGCTGATTTTGATGCGCGTCATGATCGACATAAGAATAACAATACAACCTTATCCTGAAAAGAGAGTTGCTGTTTCTCCGTGCACATGACCCACTTGCTTTTTCCGCCCATCCTGGTGCTGTAATGCCAAAATCTCAGAGCTGCCAAACCAAGAAAGACAATGCTCCATCGATGCCAATGGCGAAATTCAAAAAGGAACCAATCTAGTGGCCCTTGTTCCCAGTCCTTGTTTTCTGACTTTAGTGCTGATCAGACATCATGAGGTCGCAAACATCTTCTCATCCCATATTAATGATGCAAAGAAAGTTGTACACCTGAGCGGCGCAATATATGCAGAGTGGTTGGCCGCACTGGTCATGACATGCCCTTGTACTTGACGCCATAGCCTCTTTCTTTTGTAGCATTGTGTCGTCTAACTGAAACTAAAACAAAATAAATAGAACCGGGGGTATCTTTAACGATTTGAGTAGTCGTGAGCTAGCTGGAGCTCTGATTTACAGGCTGATACTGAGATTGTTGTTTCCGCTTCTTATTGTCCAGCTCAGCTTTGCTGTAAATACCTGCACCAATCATGGTGACAGCCATGCCAGCTCCGTTCAGCAAATCGACAGAGACATGGAAGAGGAAAATGCCGATTAGGACTGTGAGACACTGCTTGAGATTGCCGCACACCGTCATTGTGAGAGCACCGGCCAATTTGTTCGTGTTGAAGGACGATATGTTCAGAAGGAGAGCGAGGAAGCCATTGCCCGTCAATGAGGCAATGGATGAAGGGATGGATACCTGGCCGGATGTGATCAAGTCTCGAAAGCCTGCTACCTCTCCAGTCGCCGTGGCGCAAGCTAGTGCTTGTAGCGCAGCCAGTGGTGACATGCGCATCAAAAACTCGACGGGGGGTAAGGCCAGCGATCCGGTCATAAATCGATTGGTCACGACAGTCTTGTCATCGCATTTGTTAGCTACTTTCCCTCGACTTCACAAGTGACAGTCACATCATGGAATCACTTACTTTGAGGGCAGCGAGAATGACGCCAAAGATGGTGAGGAGAAACCCAGCATCGGTAAACGTCATTTCGCCTGCTGTCGTCATAGCTGCTCCAATGATGAGAGGCACGAGTGACAGGTAAGTCATGTAGCTATATGTGCGTCCGTACCAGGAACGGTAGATGAGGATGGTGAAGATCGGACACAACATGCGCATGGTCTGATAGAATGGCACAGACACCATGGCGAGAGACAGATTGGATACCGCTATATTGGCGGTGAAAAGAGCACTGAAGGCAACAAGAGCAAGATGTTCCCGGCGACCCAATCTTGACATTTT
Source organism: Claviceps maximensis (assembly GCA_018360255.1). NCBI lineage: Eukaryota > Fungi > Ascomycota > Sordariomycetes > Hypocreales > Clavicipitaceae > Claviceps > Claviceps maximensis. Next base: position 136,193 of record SRPZ01000023.1, read on the forward strand.
GAAGTATCCCATCTGCATGATGGCAAAAGTGCCCATACTGGCGAAGGAGGCATGAAGAAACGTCAGGAGCCATGGAAAGTGGAACTGGATGATCGTTAGTACATTTAGTTGTACGCGCAACCTTTAGTGGCGAGGTCAACAAGAGTGCTTCGCCCAATGAAAAAGAAACTAACCATGCCCAGCACCAACTTGTTATAGAGAGTAAGAAGCAATGAGAAGAAGAAATAGGTCCCTAGCCATGTAAATTTGATCGTGCTCGGAATAGAATATTCATGGTCCAGATTCTGGTCGCTCGGGCGCTCTGGTAGACCAGCGGAAGCCTCCACATCCGATATTGACGTCTTGGGTTCGACATCGCCTGCGTATTGCAAGACACGATCCGAATCCTCGTCACTGCTCCTCGTCATGTTGTGTGGTAGTGCGTATGAGTCGATGCAAAGGTAGAGGCGGGGTAAAAGGGCGAGATTGTGTTGTCAATATTTTCGGGGAATGTTTTGCTATGACGAGAGCATGTTACTCCGAGAATCTGGTCTGAAATGAGGCAATCACCTCTAGCAGCCTCTGTTGATCCTTATAGGATAGATTTTTCCACGGCGAGGGTAAATCGATTGCGTCGTGACGGAGCAAAACCGGAGTTCGAGGACAGTGACGACGGAGAACTGGTGACAATTAAGGCTGACCAGAGCCAACAATGGAGAAAGAAAGAAGGGACAATTATGTAAAAGAGAAACACTCAACAGCGACAGGGAAAGAAGTGAGCGTGTTGAGGATTGAAAGAAGGAAAAAAAAAAAATCCAATAAGTTCGTATGAAAAGCACAGGATGCCTGTTTAAAAGAAAGAGAATAGAGAAGCGAGCGATTGAACGAAGGTTGCAGGAGGGGGCCGTGATGAAGAGGCAGCGGCAGAGAAAAAAAAAAGCAAGGCGTGACATACGCGGCGCCTAGTTCTTGTAGGCCACGCAAGCACTCTTCAGCACTAGGCGGCACCCTGGAGCGGTGACGACCGAGCGCCACATGAGGCAGGTTCAAACAATGTCAATTGGAAGACGAAGGGGGGTGGGGGATTAAGTCTAGCAGCCCCAGGTGCGTCGACATGGGTGGGGTAAGACGAAGCTCATGAGGACAACGGAAGGGTGTGTACTCAGCAAGAATCTGTCGTCGTGCCGCCAGAACTAGCGCAAGGGAAGGAGCGTTCACCGGCGCATCACCACATGCAGGACTGGGGAGGCATCAGAAGCCAAGGAAGAGGCTGGCTCCATGTCTTTAGCTTTTTTAGCCAGCACATGGCTGACATGACGAAGCGATGAGCATTTACAGCGCAGACTTGACAGGCGAGGAGGTCAAACGCATCACTGGACAACTTGAATACAACCGCAACCAACCTGTCATCTTCAGCCTTCCCCTCGATAGCACTTTCGCCGGGTTTGTGTTTTCCGTTTCTGTCGTTTATTCCTGTGTCGAAAGCATTGACTCCATAGGCGCACTGTGAAATGGTCACCACTGTCCTTGTTTTGTCCGTCGTTTATTCCTGTGTCGAAAGCATTAACTCTAGGCGCTCTGCGGCATGGTCACCTCTTGATCAGAACAAACCGACGAGATGGAATGGATAATGTATGGTACCATTACACAGCGTTCCATGACACGAGCATAGTTCCTCCTCGGACAAGACGTGCGACTCACAGCTTCTCGTATGGTTAGGCTTGCAGACAGCCATGCCACGGGATTTGAGAGGTTTGGACGAATAAATGCATTCGGCCATAATATCTTAGGATTTCTCCACACCAATGATGCTCTTTTTACCGCAATATGAAGATACCTATCTACACATGATAGATCTATTATTCTGTGGAGGTGCTGGCGCCGGGTCAATGACCTCTTCATTCAATCCAGTTTTGCGTGCCCGGCACACGACACTGTTGCGGTGGCTCCAGCTAATTTCACGAATTGTCGAGGGGAAGAGATCCCTGAGCTAAAACATCAGCAAAGATGGTCTAATCCTTGGCAATGGCCTCCAGTCTCATCAACTCTGATATGAGGCTTCGTCAACCACGCAACGGCGCGTGCTACAGAGCATGATCAAGTCCGGGTGCTGCCAACAAGTTGGGCATGGCCGAAAGTACTAAAAGCGCTAAAAGCCTGACTGGACGACAACCCGCTCAAAACGCCACGAATGCGATTATCATGTTTCGGATGCTGGTCTTGGAAGCCACTCGGCGACCTTTTAGAGTCCCCTGATGCTACTGCAATCCCCTGTTATTCCCGAGAAGCGCGCAATATGTACAACCATGGTCGATTTTTCACTAATTGTTCACTTTTGAGGGTTAAACGGGAAACGCTTTCCCCCTCTTTCTTTCATTGCCTCCTGATTGGAGCAATGCAAGTATGGATTGTAGGGATGGTTGAATAATGCCGTCAAATATTATCGCCTGCCATTCCCAACCCTAAATCAAGCGTCCAGTTGGCAAAGCCTTGCTGTACCCTGACCAACACGAATAAATTTATATTTATACGCCTTGATGCGTGGTGCAGGATGCTTGATGCGAGATAGGTTCATACGAGAGAGACGAGAGGCGCCGCAAAATCATCGTCCGCAAACGCCCGACTATGTGGCGAGACATCTTGTTCGTGGAATGCTGCATGCGACACGATTGAATTGGAGGTTTTTTTTTTTTTTTGCGATGCCTGACCTCCTCGTGACTTGAGAACATTCAGGGAAGTTGACCCTGTGTGCAGACACGATCTGTGAGCTGACCAGTATTCTATATCGAGAAACGCTGTCTTTCCATTCTCGAATTACTGCGCTTGTATAATGCACGTCGCAAAGTATTCAGCAAGGTAGGAAACCCGGGGTGAGTCGTATTTCGTGTCTCTTTCCCACTTGGTTGGGGACCGGGTGAGAGCGCTTTCGTTTTCTAGGGCACATCTCATTACTCTGTCAGGCACCATACTAGCTACCATGCACGCCCTGTATGGTTCTATGTGCACGGCTACAAGCCGCGTTTCCTTAGCAGCTGAGCCTATATCATCTGGTATACGTCTGCTAGCAAGGAAAGCAGCAAAAAAGTGTCGGACTTACCTACCGACCCACTGTACCGTACCTGCTGTATCCTTCGATCCTTGAATCCTTGAATCCTTGACTCCGCACGACAAGTGGGTACCACACATTCTAGCCATATGGTTGCGCTACAAGACAAACCCCCCCCCCCCCCTCTTTCTTTCTCCTTTCACGAAAGTTTGCTGCAAAGGGCATCCGATGATATAACGGTGACGCAAGAAATCCTGTACTGCGCTACAATGTGTACCCAGAAGACCCTCGTCTTTGTCCCTTCTCACTGCCCGACGTGAATGAACGGCTACACTGTTATAGGTGTTGGGTTTTCTTTGGTCCTTTTTACTTTTTTTTTATACACTTTATCATAACTGAAAAGACATGGCACTAGTGCATTGGCTAATGATTCGCTTCGGACGGACGTGAGAGTAGGTTGTGGGGTCGCACAGCAAGGCAAATGCGGGCTGCAACTCTATCAGCAACTTTATCAGCGATGGTACAATGCTGCGGTACTTGAGGTAGCACAATGTGTGCGTGCCTGGCCAGTCGCTTCGATCCGAGAGATGTGCTTGCATGTGGTGTCAACGTTAATAAAAGCAAACTTTGCCGCTTGCGTCCAAGAGGGCGACGGGCAGAGACAGGGCCACATAGAATTGAACCTCAACATAAGACAATGCAAGACCACATAAGACAGCCGAAGGCAATCAATGGATGATGCGGGCGTCGCTAACGGCACGTTTGACCCTGGAAGCTTGTCCGTGGCCGTCTGTTTTCTTCTGGGCATGTCTTTGCGGCCACGTTGAGGTTAGCTAAAGGGTTTGTGCTCGTGGAGTGGAAGGACGACGATGTCCTCATTGCTCGTTTGCGTGTGTGGCCCGATCTTCGTTTCGGGTAACGACACCACAGTATTGAAATCGCGTCGCCGGTCTTGGCAGCGATGACGGGTCATTTATATGGTATCATCACAGTCACAGCATCAGGTGGGGGAAGATGTGGCATGCATGTGTCACAGGCAGTGAGAAGCCAAGTGCAGCTCGTCAGACGCAGACGGCCTGCCAACATGGCGTTGCCGAGTGTCGAGCAACATCTCGCCTCTCCGGGCGGCGATGGACACTCTGCGCCGGCCAGACTCGATACCTTGACGCATCGGCGTTCCATCTGGCATTTTCCACTGTCGATAGGGTAGGTTGCAGTGGCAAGGGAATTTTCGGAGCCGGAGCAAGTCATAGCACTTTTACAATACATCAGGGACGCACCCTGTAAAACCATGGAGGTACATGGTTTACATCTGTGGTTATACAGCGATGGCAGAACAATCCCAATGTTGGTTTTCGTGCAACGCAGCCATGCATGTAATGCGCGTTTACTGTTGCTGTATAATTGTTGTATAAAGTGTAGGCTGGAGAGAAAGCTACGAGTACCTACCTAGGTACCGTGCGCAGCATCAGCAATATGTCGTATGTGCATCAACTTGAACACACTTCCCAGGTAGGCAGGTACCTGGGAAGTGTGTTCAAGCACTGGTTGTGACATTGGAACCTTCTCCGCTGCAAACTTGATAGGCAGCGGACTGTTATTATAGTACTGTACGGTGAGGCTCGCAAATTGGAAGCAGCCCGCGGCTCGCCTAGCCTCCTTCGGCCCACTACACTTGCGCATCCGCCGACTCGACCGAGCTGCTGCAAATCAATGGAAAAAGGTCGGAGTTACTTGCGGCCCGCCCGCCCAGTGTTTCAACCACCCACCTGCCTCCCTACTAGACAGGTATTTATCCGCAAGTGCCGAGCGGCCCCACCGCCCGAGGGAGCGTGCTCGCTGCCAAGTCCTCGTCTCCTGCAGAAACTGGCCTGCGCGAGTCGAAGCCCCGAGCAGTGATTGGCTCGTTCTTGCCTCGTTCTTGGCTCGTTCTCCGCCATGGCTCCGTGCGCTGAACTCGTCATCGGTCTGGTTCATCTCGCGGAAAGAATCCTTTCGTCCTGACGCTGCGCAGGCCTTGAGACGGAAGGCGCCAACCGTTCCTGATCCTCATGCCTCTTGCTGCTCACCAATCAGGACTTAAAGGAGCGGATCGGGAACAAATAGTCGTACTAGACCGCAGTGCCTTCTGTTCGTTACTAAGCTTCGTCCGTCGTGTCTCCAATATTTTTACGTCCAGGGCATGTCCGAGTGGAACTGTGACTTAAATCCACAAACCTATGGTTCATATGGAACCAGACAGCAAATTGTCCTCCCTCATATCAAACCTATGACCGGCTCGAACGACCACACCTAGACTAGAACTGTCTTTTTGTATACATTCCTTTACAGTCTCCTCGCCGTCTTCCTCCCACTCTCCTTCTTGCTCCTTGCTCCTTACAGCCCTTTTCGAACCCCCTTTCAAAGCGCTGGTTCGCGACAGTAGTTTTATTCCTCATCTCTGCTGGCCACTGCCCCAAGTCACCCAGATTTCGCGATCAAGGTGTTCTTGGTGTTTATTTCTCTGGAATCGTTTTTGGATAACACCTACGGCGAGTATTATGTTTCGATGACCAACGTGGGTAGTTCTGGTGCTCTCTTGTCGTCATGGCCGTCATTGCTTCCGTGCGCCGCAATCTTTTGCTTGCAGCATGCCTCTCCCTGCTGCTGGTCGGCTACTTGCTTACAGGAGATTCTTTAGACTTGGTACGATGTTTACTGCAATTGACAATACTAGACCAAGACTGTTGTTGAGCCTCTGTGGTCGACTAATGTGGACTTACTTTATAGGACCGTTTCGATATAATAAGTCCCATCAAGGCCATCAAAGCGGCCAAAAATGAATCTTCGCCCTGGCCATCACCATTCAAGAAACCGACGACGTCGCGCCTACATTTCCTGATACCAGCAAGCCACTCGAACCTGCAGCTCTGTTATCATTTGGCGTCTGCAGCAGCCAACAGATACCCAGTTCCGATGCTACTTGGCTATGATGGTCTGGGAGACTTTGATGCTACTATGACTCACCTAGCTAAACTGCGAGTTTTGAAGCGATACTTGGATTCATTGAACATTGCGGAGGAAGCAGATGATTTGGTCATGGTTGCGGATGCATACGACATCATACACCAATTGCCCCCAGAACTTGTTATCAAGCGATATTTCGAAGTCGCAGAAAGAGCCAACGCACATATCGCCCAAAGAACAGGACTCTCAGTTGACGAGCTTGCGGAAACAGGCATCAAACAAACCGTCTTCTTTGGACCCGACAAAGTGTGTTGGCCACCGAACGAGAATGCAGCTCGATGCTGGGCGGTGCCGGCTTCATCACTGGGGCCTGATCCCTTTGGTCCAGATAGGGGGCCTGACGACATTTCTTCGAATGATCCTCGGTGGCTAAATTCGGGCACTGTTATAGGACCCGTATCCGACATGAGAAAGGTTATAAACGCCGTGATGGATGAGATTGAGGCCACGTACGATTCCTCCTTTGAACTATCTGAATCAGATCAGTATTATCTGTCCAATGTTTTTGGTCGACAGGAATATTGGCGAACTCAGACGTTTCTGAATGATCAAGAGTCTCATAACAGCGCGCAAGCCAATCGCATTATCCCAGAGAAAGCAAAAAAGGTTGAAGACACCGAGCTTCACATGGCTATTGAATATGAATCATCTCTTTTCCAACCCAAAGCCGGAAACGAGCTATTTATCGGGTATCTCCAGTACAACCTGGCAAATCAGTCGGCGAACATCAACATCGATCTGTTTGGGCAAGGAGAAAGCTTTCGACCTTACCCGATAAGAATGCCCGATGATGTGCGGACTTCTCTCATCAATTTGTACAATTCAGTGCCGGACGCACACCCAGGGGCGTCAGCAGAGAGCTGGATACAGCTTGCTCATCTGGGTACAAACTTTGTGACCAAACATATATACGGGCTGTGGCATTGCACCGGTCCCAAAGAGGCCCTGGACTTTGAGTACACGAAAATGTGGTTCTATCCATTCGTCAAGTCGCTTATCCGAGAAACTGTCAAGGCATGGAAACGGAAAGACCCCATATCAAAAGAATTGATTGATGGACGAAAATGGATCCCCAAGCGGTATTATCCCAGCGGAGTGGGAGATGACGAATATGGAGGCGCGTGGACGGACCAAATCAACGAAACTTTTGTGACCTGGAAGGAAATGTGTGGGCATTCCGAGGGCACCTTGTTCTGGGGTCAACAGGCTACAGGCTTGTGAGCTGGCGTTCAGAAAAAGATTCCATGTCTTTTCCTTGTCCCCTTTTTTATCTTCTTTATTCCATTCCACCTTTTCTCGCGTCTACAAGTTTGGCATGATGGTTGAGAGCCATGTTGGCTGTGGTGCTGTCATTGAAGGAGGGAAGGAGAGCCATGATGGCTCTTTATTTTTTTTACAAAAACAATATTATATCGTTTTGGTGTTGATCTTGGATATTCGCCCGCTCTCTCTCATCACAAACATGGTACCACACTTTGGAAAGAACTAGAACACTGTTTGTAGAATCAGACAGTAGTAATTTGTTTTAACAATTAAATTATACAAAGTTGTATCATACTTACCCAAACTTACATCACACTTACCATGATGCAGTTTCCGCTGTGCGACGAATCATGCTGCCGACCACAACTGCAGAACGTGGTCCTCCCCGGTATTATGAGTGTAGAAGCATAAATATAAAGTGCTGAAGGGGTCGTTTAGAAAGTTAACGGTTGCCGCAGCCTCATTGCAAAGATGGGACGATGTCTGGCAAGAGGGGTTTAAGAAAGGATTGCATATATGTAAGGAGAATATAGAATGAAGACCATTATAAGAGAAGAGGGAAAGAGAAGAAGAGGACAATAAAGAAAAGAATAATATAAATAAAAGAATAAATATAAATAAAATAAAACACAATTAAAATCAAATATAAATAATCTATAATTACTAAATAGAAAAACTCTTTCTATTATTGTTTATATCCCACAATTACTACTACGAATTATACTGAAATATAGGGTAATGAAATCGCTTAGATTAAAAACACGTCTATGTAAACTATATACCACACTCTTATGCGAGAGAGAGAAACTGAAACTGAAAACCACGCTCGTTCAATGCTACTTTCTTTATGCTTGCTCCGCATCTAGATTCTGCAACGGAACATATCCCTCCTCACCCGTCTGACCTCGTCGACCAATAATTTCTCTCGCCCAACCCACAATACCGTTACCTCTCACCCAACGAAGACCACCTTTGCGTTCGGCCTCTGCCTCGTCCATCCACCGCGGCCGCTTCCAAAACTTCAGCAGCAGACTGCTGACCACGACGCTGACACTGCTGCACGCCATGGCGAATCCTGCCATCATGGGATGCATGTGTAGGCCAAACGGCAAGAAGAAGCCCATAGCGACCGGCAGACCGACAATGTTGTACACGCAAGCCCAAGCAATATTCAGCTTAATTCGGCGAAAAATGGTTCGCGTAAGGTTGAGCGCCGCCGGTATGCTCATCAGATCGGTAGGCCGCATGAGCACCACGTCTGCGGCCTCCATGGCTACATCCGTCCCGCTCGACATGGCAATACCCACGTCGGCCGTCACCAGCGCGGGCGAGTCATTGATGCCGTCACCCACCATGGCGACAATCTCGCCCCGAGACTGAATTTTCTTGATGATGGCTTGTTTCTGGTCTGGCGTGACCTCAGCAAACACGTTGTCCGGCGAGATCCCTACCGCTGCTGCCACAGTCAGGGCCGTCGACCGCTGATCACCAGTGACAATGGCTGTCTTGATACCCATTCGATGCAAGACGGCCATTGCACTAGCCGCCCCATCTTTGATAATGTCCGCTAAGCACATGTATCCAATGTACTTGCCGTCCACGGCCACGAAGATATTAGTAGTACCAGCAGAGAAGCTTCTGGACAGGCTCTTCTTCTTCTTTGGCTCAGCGTTGAGCTCTTCCGACGCTTCAATTGCTTCCTCGGAGACATCGATGCCGTTTTCTTGCAGGAATTTGACGTTGCCAGCCAGTACTCTATACCGGACTCTCTCAGCAGATGACGCTGGTTCGACGAGGGCGTTGATACCGCGGCCGACGGTGATGTTGAATTCGCCAACGCTGCCGGAGATGGTTCCTTCGGGTCCGACACCCAACTCCTCTTTTGCTGCTCCTAGGATAGCCTTACCAATGGGATGCTCGCTACCCATCTCAGCGAGGCCAATAATCGTCCACCACAGACGCCTTCTCCAATCATTATCTCTCCAAGAAGAGACCAGCGTCGTTTTTGCAACGCTCATTTTGCCATGAGTAATGGTACCGGTTTTGTCCAGAACAACTTGCGTAACTTTCGTAGTCCTCTGCAGAGCACCGCCTCCTTTGATCAGGATGCCATTCTCCGCGCCCACTCCAGTTCCGACCATGACGGCGGTTGGCGTGGCGAGTCCAAGGGCGCAAGGACAAGCAAACACAATGACCGAAATGCAAAGTTTCACGCACACCATCGTCTTGCCACCACTTGCGTCCTGAAGGAAAATCCTTGGCGGGTTGGGTAGAACATTGCTCATGATAAACCAGAACAGGAACGTGCTGAGTCCGAGACACAGAATGGTGGGAACGAAGTAGCCGGCCAGAGTATCCGCAAGCTGCTGGATAGGTGCTCTCGTCGTTTGCGCATCCTGTACAAGCTTGACAATTTGGCTTAGTTGTGTGTCACGACCGGCACGAGTTACCCGGAAGTCGACTCGGCCATTGCCATTGACTGTTCCCCCGATGACACTGTCTCCCATTCTTTTTTGAACGGGCATCGCCTCTCCAGTCACCATGCTCTCGTCGACATACGTATCGCCACGAACCAGAGTGCCATCCGCGGGGATCTTATCACCTGGCCGGATGAGGACAATATCGCCAACTTGAAGGAGCTCTGTCGGTATCAGCTTCTCCTCAAAGGCAGATGAGCTGCCAGATTCTGATGAAGACTGAGGAAACCCAAGCGTCTTCAATTCATCAGTGCCAGACTTTGCCCAGGCCTCGGTGGCCTTTTCCACCGCAATCGGATCGACGTAAATGGCTGCCATTGAAGGGGCCAAAGACATAAGACGAGACAACGCTTTGGACGTTTGACCTTTGGCTCTGTTCTCCAGGAATCGCCCAAAAGAAATGAAGGTGATCAACATGGTGCTGGTATCGAAAATTGTACTGGGTCTGGTATGCGACGGAGATAGTAATGACACTATCATGGCGAAGACGCTGAAAAAGAAAGCGCACGATGTGCCCAGAATGACCAGCACGTCCATGGTGGGTGTTCCATGCTTGATCGACTTGTATGCGGACACGTAGAATCGTTTGCCAATGCCAAACTGGACCGGTATCGTGAGTATGAGGCAAATAACATCTCCGAGATAGATGCCGGGTAACAGCCTGAGACGACCAAAATCCAGTGCTGGTGGACACATTGGTAGGATCATGCCAATAATAAAAACGGGTATCGAAAATATGAGAGATGTTCGGAACGCTGTGCGCCATTCGGTGATCTCACGCGTCTTGGCCAGTGATTCGAGTTGCGCATTGTTGTCCTGGTTATCTGCAACGAGAGCGTTGAGACCTTCTGCTTCGATGGCTTCCACGATACCCCTCAAGCCAATGATACTTGACTGGTGAGTCACAGTAAGCCGTTCTGTGGCAAGACTCATTGAGGCAGACCTGACGCCAGGTAGAGTTGTCAGTTTATCTTCGAGAGCCTTTGCGGTGTTGACGTCTGGATGTCCATATATTTTGAACTGTGACGAGGTTGTGGAAGGTCCCATATCATCAGTCTCACATTGCGTCGAGACAATAGTAGCGTCAAATCCTCGATCTTCAATCGTCTCGGCAATCTGCTGGGCGGATATCTTGGTCACGTCGTGCGTGATGACAGCCCGTTCTGCAAGAAGACTGATGTTGAATTTGAGAATGCCGTCGAGACCTTTAAAACCGCCTTCAACAGCCGACGTGCATGCGCCACATGTCATGCCCTCGATGGCCACCGTCGTAGTAGCAACGTCGCTTCGTCCACCTTCAGCTGTCTTATTGCCAGAAAACGACGATGACTTGACTGTGTCGACGAGCTCTGCACCAAAACCTTTGTCTTCGATAATCTCGGCAACTTGTTCTGGCGTCACGACCGAAGGATCATGTTTGATGACAGCCCGTTCAGAAAGCAACGATATGCTGAAACTCTGAATTCCTGCAACATCTTTGAAGCCACTTTCTACGGCTGAGGTGCATGCACCGCAAGTCATACCCTCTACAGCGATGGTTGTCGTCACAAGCTCATTGCTTTTTGAAAAACCATTGTTGCTTTCGGCGAAATGGCTTACAACGGGACTCGGGAGGTCGGTCGACAATACTTGGGCGTCAAATCCTCGATCTTCGATAATCTCTCGAACTTGGTCGGCTGTTATAATTTGGGGATCATGCATGACGACAGCTCGCTCCATGATCAGACTGACAGAAACGCTGCCCACGCCACCAACACCTTGAAAACCTGCTTCAACGGCCGATGTGCATGCGCCGCAACTGTTGGGTAAACGCCGAGAAGACGGATTAGTTGGTCAGGTTCAAATGATTATGCCAAGGCACTGTATGGGGTGAAGCGATTTGTGCTCAGTAGCATCGAATGATAACAGTAATAATAATAATGAGGAGGCGGCCCAGACTGGAATACTCACGTCATACCCTCGACACAGAGAGTAGTCGTCGCCAAATGCGAACTTCTCGCCGCGCTCAGAGTTGCTCCAGCGCCAACATCCCGCGGTGGGATGGCAGCATGCGAAGAGGCCATGACGGGCGGATGAAGATGAGGGATACCTCTTTCAGCGCGTTCAATCGTCGCAAACCAGACTGAACCGCCGGCGCAACTTCTGCTGTACTCCGTGGATAGCTGCTATCCGGTGACGGGAGCGGCCTGCCTTTCTTTTTCTGTCGTCTTTCTTTTTCTATTTGTCCTTCTTTTTCTTTCTCACTTGCCTTCACAATGAGGAAGGAGAACAATCTTGAAATCAATAAGCGTCGTCACCGAGTTTCTGGGACCATGCTTGGGTGGCTTCGTTGTTCGTGAGAAGCTCTCCCTCGATGGTGAGGGGCGCAGTGGAAGAACAAAAGAACCGAAGAGCCAAAAAGCCAAAAAACACCCGCCCACAGCAATTGCGAAAGCGCCGGGCTCCTATGTTGCAGTGTCGGTGTCGACGGCACGCGAGGTGTCTAGTTACCAGAACAAAGACAAGAGGCTTAATGAAGCCGGGGAGGCCGGGCAAGGAGACGGAAAATATACAAGGCAGGAACCAGCGTGTGGTTTCTTCTCATCGCGAACCGGACTGGTCTTACCACACACGCCACGCAGCATTCAGCATTAATGATTGACCAGTGAAGCTTCGTAGTGGGGGCGCAGCGGCACGGTTAGCATGTCCGATGTCCACAGCCCACTAGGTATCTTCCTATCTAGGCAGGTGGACGGTGTACCATTCAGCAGTTGGTAGGGTACATACAACAGTCAGTAGGTTTGAAAGCTTCGGGTCTGGTTCGTAAAGAGGGGCGTTGACGCTTAGCCGAAGCAGTAAGGCGCCTGGTCTCCGTGCGGAGTGTTACTGTTGCGACCCACTGCATGCATGCTCACGGTGCGTACATACAGTGCGAGCAAGCTGTGCTCAATTCGATTGTGAATTGCTTGATTGTTGCTTGCGGGCCTGATTTTGATTTCTTTGCACAGTGCTTGAAGCCGTGCGTCACTAGACCCGGCGCCGACCAACAAGGCGGCTTGCTCCAGCACGAATCGTTTCCAAGTCGCCTTGACGCTGTCCGAGCCATCATAACTTGTGGCCCGCCTCGCCTCGCCTCGCCTCGTCTCGTCTCGTCTCGTCCCGTCATGTTTTGTCTTGCTTTGTTTCTTTCTTTATGGAATAAAAAGGCTCATATTTGATCAAAGATGCACCACCAAGAGGGAGCTTTACCCCCAGGCAAGCGCTCCTCGGAGGCCACGCGTAGACCGATGTTTCAGCTCGTTTGTTCACGGAGTAAGCAAGTGTGGGAGCTGAGCACTTGAGCAGCAAGTAATCATGCCATCTACAGTCATCCGCAACCTCGGGCGGCGGGACAAGAAGGCCCTATTGACCAACATTGCAACCACAACGATGTTAATAAGCCCCACATCTATATACCCTTAACAGAATGCCCCGACCCACTTCCGTTTCCCGTGCCACCCATTTGCCCTTGTTAAGTTCCGCGAATCTCAAAGACACCAGTCAACCTCCATGACAGACAGCCAGGCAGGCCGACACTGATCCTGATCCTGATTGATAACAAAGACTGACGACTGAGCTGATTTGTCCTCAAGGACCCCGGCTCCGCAACCAATATTGCAACTGTCCGACGCAGTCCTCGCATACGTCGTATTCGCGTCGCAAGCTTGTCAATCCCATAAGCGAGCTCCACCACGTCCGCTCGCTGTCACCACTACCACTCCATCCCAGAACGACCAGACGTCTTCCAAAGCAAAATACTTTCCACATGACCCGGGCCTCAGGCCCCCCTGATCAGTAACGTTGGACGAAAACAGTCCATCATGGAGCAAACCAAAGCTCTAGATGCCCTCGAGGTTCGTGTATTGATGTTCACATCCCATGATGTTGCCTCCACATCCCATAGCAGCCCATACGCAACACTGTGCCCTCGTCGCGGTTATGGCAAATCTTCAGCCCTCATGACATCATGCCCTTTCCGCGAGTTAAGTCACGACCTGTTGTAGCTAATATCAGTCTGCCCAAACAATAACAGCCATTCCTGGCTCTCTCCAAATCTGCAGTGCATCCACGAGCCGCCGCCGACCTCATCACTCAGGCAACCTCTGCAACAAACACCTACATCTTCGCCGAACTCCTCGAGCAGCCGCATATCCAGGCCCTCATTACCAACGAGCAATTCGCTTCGCACTTGAAACTCCTCAATATATTCTCATACGGGACGTACAGGAGCTACCAGGACGACGCAGCAAGTCTTCCTGCCCTGAACGAAGCGCAAGTCCTCAAGCTCCGACAGCTCTCTGTGCTAAGTCTTGCCCGGGACCGAAAGAATCTGAGCTACCATGTTCTTCAGAATGAGCTAGGGCTCTCCTCGGCCCGCGAGGTAGAAGAGCTCGTCATCACCGCCATATATGCGGGCCTCGTCCAAGGCACCCTTGATCCAGATAAAAAGCTCGTTCAGATCACCAGCCTCGCCCCGCTCCGTGACCTCGAGCCCGCGTGCATTCCCCAAATGATTGTCGCTCTAGACGACTGGTCCGACAAGTGCACGTCCACGCTCGGCGATCTCGAGGCCCAGATTCAGAGCATACGCGCCGCGGCCCTCAAACGAGAAAACGAAAAGAACGCGTCTGACATGGTGATCCAGACTCTTCTGGTAGACGCGCGAGAGGCAGAAAAGAAAAAGAAGGGTCTGGCGTGTAAGGATTCATTAGCCCGGAGAGGCTTCAACAAGCGCTCCATGCTAGACGGGGCACATCCTGCATACGACGAGACCATGGATTTGGATGAGTCCCAAGTGACGGAAGACCAGCAGAAACGTTGGAGCAAGCGCAAGATGTAAACCAAGCGCGTTCCAAAATAAATTCATGTAAATTAATCACAAGAGACTTATGAGAATACCAAATGGAGGGGAGTAGGGGCTCAACATAGCACGAGACACGGAGAGCAAGACAAGAGAGAGGAACGGGACTTTTAAGCGTTTGATTTAGGTCATCACCGGGTCCAACATGACTTGCACGCATTACGAAGATAGATGAACAAACACAAAGAAACAAGCAAGAAGCATAAATAAGGAAATGACAACATGAGATTTCATCTGTTGGAACTAAAACCTCATAACCATTAACCTCCCCCGCGGTTTTCTAGGTTTACTTCATTTGCTCTTGATAGATCCACCACGGTACAAAGAAAAAAAATAGCCATATGCTATGGAAAGCAAGACAAGAAGCGGAATTTCCTGACGAGAAAAGAAAGAGGGAAACAAAAAAAAAAGAGAGAAGAAATTGCCCCATATGTGGTTGTACCTCGAGACGAGAGTATTGGCGGTAGGGAACTGGAAACACACAACAAGACAAGAAAAGCTAGTGTGCTGTGCAAAGATAAATCTCAGCGAAGACAAATTGAATAAAGGCAACACAGGAAGGAAAATACAAGCCGTAACACCGAGACTCCCAAGTTCCGTCAGATACATTTGATAAAGAAGTAGAAAATGAGGCTAAAAGTGATAAGGCGTCTTTCCCGACTTTGGGTAGGTAGATAGTTCTGGTCATAAACGGTCATTCAAGGTACTGAAGGTGCGGCCATGTTCTCAAAAAGGAAGTTGTGGTTAAGGGTCATGCGGCAAGCCAGGGCGAGAGTACTATTTTCTCATAGTCTCGCGAAGCCAGTCTGCAGAGGCGTGCTAGTAAAGGAAGTAGTGGCGTGCCATCTACAACCTCTTGCCTGGCACCAGAATGAATAGGACGCATAGGGCAGCGTCGATAAGAAGAGTGACGGCCAGGACCATGAGAGCTCTTTTGGCAAGAAGCTGACGGACATACGGCTCTCGAATGCGGGAGAAATTGAAAGGTGTGTATTCGCTGAAACCAACAAGAGCCATGATAGGATCCAGGGAGTACTGGTAGGACGAAAGAAAGTAGACCCCAACGGTAAAGGGGAGAATAAGCTAGTAGCACTGTCAGCCAATGCTGTTCATAGTAGCAAAAACATACGAGGAATATTTTGCATTTAATAAATGGGCGTACTTACCCAGCATTTAGTCAGACGATCCTTGTCGAGGAAAATGAGGATGAATGCCGCCCAAAAGGCACCGAACATGGAGACAAGTCCTATAATCAGACGCATCACCAGCGTTGGTGGAATAAGATTGCCCAACGCCTTCATTCTCAAAAAGCCCGGGAATGCATCCCTTTCCATGGCTTGGAAAACGTAGTCTTTGGCAACGTCAAACACCTCCGGATCGTCACGGCCGTAATCCTCAATCGCAGTGGTCACATCTTCCGTGATGGATCCGGGAAGCGTGATCTCTCTCTCGGCGCCAGGTAGCAGAAACGTGTACAGGATCTTCTCCGCGGAAGCTCGGATGTCTTGTCGGGCAACCGTGTGCGAGGGTGAGTTTGAGTTGGTAATATCGCGAGGCGTGCTGTACTGAGGACTGGGTCGATGCATTCCCGATCCGCTGTGAGGAGAGTCGTGAGTCTGGTCTTCACGAAGAAACGCCGACATTTGCGCATCCTGGTCACGCTCTTTTTCAGTTGTGTACATTGATGGCCCTGCTGGCCGAGGATCCAAATCGCCAATATTTTCAAGAATTTGTGATGATCTTTTGGAGTTGGTCTTTTCGAGATCGGGTGTTGCTACAAGAACAGATCGTCGCAATTCGCGCACGTAGTGTCGACATAGGGACATATGTTGAGCAACATCCAGCCTAGTGTTTGAGCGAGTTAGTCTTGATGCTCCCGTTCATTGAGTTTTGGCAGGTAGATGCAGGCCGAGACACACAAACAAACAAAAAGATACGGCTGAGTGTTTCTGCTTACCAAAAATCCAGATAATCCACAGATCTTTGCTGATCCCGCATGAAGATATAAAAGGAGAAGAGATCCACGGGAGGAAGCGTTCGTCGGCTGAGAACCTCGAACAATGTCGGCAGCCGATTTCTCGTCAAGTCCGGCTGGGGCGAAGGCGTCGCCGCCGCGTGGCGATGATCGGACATCTTATCGTGTTTTGAGCGCAACTCTTCCAAACAGAGCGAGTAGGCGACCGAGATGATTCAAAGAACGAAAAAGAAAGTTTAGAAAATGAATCGCGGCAGGGTCGGACGGAGAGAGGGATATCCTCTGGCGTGGTGGCAAGGTTCGTCTGCGCGATGTTTCACGATTGTTCACCCAGGTTTTGTTCGGGCAATGCAACTTGCTAAATGTCTCCGTGGCACCAAAACAAAGTCTGTGCAACCACGGGGAAATGTGGTAAATGAAGGATCGATGATCGAACTGGCGTTTCGACGAGTTCGCGGGAGGATTGGAATGCACGTAAACGAGAGGACCAGCGTTGTCTGTTGCACAGAGGAGCCCGATGCAGGCAAGTTTTCTGAGTGAGAGTGAGCCGTCCGCAACAGAGGAGGCTGGAGGAATGCAGGTAGGCAGGAAGCCAGGTGGTTGACAATCGGACCCCCAAGTTTTTCAGTGGTGACGGACGAGCCTCGACGCCTCGTAAACAGAAACCTGCACCGGGCACTTGGCCAATGTTGGCCGCCGCTTGCGTGGTGGGTTCCTGGCTGGGTGGATCACTTTCAGCCAAACATGCTAGGAGGTGGCCGAGCACTGTTCCGTGCAGTAGATGATTCGCTGCTCCTCAGATGAGGCTCCACTCAGCTGGCTGAACCTCCGAGTACAGTTGCAATTACGAACTCAGCACGTGATATAGACAGCCTCTCCACCATAGATCTGTCTAATTGGCTCGCTACCCCCCACTACCACAATTCGAGCCTGCCCTACGCACAAAGAATTTGCGGAATTTGGCTCTCCGACATCACATCCTCCTCTGATACGTAATCCGCCAGATATCACGAGACGATTCGCAGGTACGAACCGGTGTTCCCCAAGGGCTCTTCATATATCCTACATTTTCCCGCGCGAAACCTCTACAGAAACAGAAAAAGAATCCGTGTGTTGCTTTGCTGTCCCCGCCTGCTAGCATAGCAAGGCTGTTCATCTCTTTCGACCGCTCCTCCTCGCCCGTCATCACGAGTCGCAACGTGTTTTCGAACCATCCAGAGACTAATCCGTCCAAACGATAAATTCAGAAATGTCGTCCGCCAAGAAGACCTCCGGCAAGCCTCAGCGCTCCGCGATCGCGGATGTCGTTGCCCGCGAGTACACCATCCACCTCCACAAGAGAGTACGTTCGCTACATTGGTCTCGGCTTGCGCATATTGGGCCATTTGGATCGGTGGCCGCAAAATTGATGTTTGAAACGGTGCCGACAATTGAGGGGCTAACGGGTTGAAATTAGTTACATGGTGTTACTTTCAAGAAGAGGGCTCCTCGCGCCATTAAGGAGATCAAGGCTTTCGCCACCCAAGCCATGGTACGACTCATCTAGTTCCCATCGAAGCTTTGACATTTAAGCTTTGAGCATTATCGTTCGAGTCGAGGCTCCCCGAGCTTGTCAAAACATCACACACACACACACTCTCTCTCTCTCTAAAAAAGGGGAGGGGGCAGGGATTTGTTATACCCTGGACCGCTAGTGCTGAAAGGCAATGCTGACCAAGTCTCGTCTCGCAGGGCACCAGCGACGTCCGTGTCGACCCTCAGCTCAACAAGAAGGTTTGGGAGTGTGGTATCAAGGGTGTTCCCTTCCGATTGCGTGTCCGAATTTCCCGACGAAGAAACGATGAGGAGGATGCCAAGGAGAAGTTGTACAGTTACGTTCAGGCCGTGAACGTCAAGGACCCCAAGGGCCTTCCCACTGTCGTGGTCGAGGAGTAGAGGGGTGTTTTTCTTTTAGCAAAGGGGAAAAAATCCTGAAGTTGGGATTAGTTCTTCAGGGTGGCATGGCATTTCGGAGTTGCAACCGGCTCTTTCTAGCTTTTGACGCGGAAAAGAAAAAAATTACATACACATCTACTGGAAAATGTGACGAACTCCCTCTTTTTTTCTCTGCTTCTATTCTGAGGTAGAGTTCGGAGTCTATGGTTCTAGTGGTAATGGCCTGAATGTGATGATAAGTTTAAGTCGCATTACGCAGTCATGAATGATAACAGCAAATCAAACTGCACTCCACGTTATCCGAATTGAAAATCCTTATTGCCCATTGCGCCAGTGATTCACGAGAACAATGTGTTTTCGTTAGAACGTGACGAGGCCCGATAGGGCTGCTGATGTCACTACCTTCAACGCTTCGGCCCGTGTATGATGCCATCTGATTGCAAGGCAGTTGCGCTTAATTCTGCTGTCACGTATCGCCAAAAGAAAAATAACAAATGCTGACCCAGTATACCACGCCGACCAGTAACCAAGTCGTGCTACCGAAGACTCCAGAGTTGACCCAATGCAGCAAGAGGTATTCCAATCCACAAGAGTTAAGAAGAAGAACAGCCAAAGGAAACCTTATGTCTTACTCCTCTTCAATGTCTCTGTGTCTTCCCAGCACCTTCTTCTTAAATTCATCCACATTAGTGTCCCACAGCTCAGCAGCTTCGCCATTTAAGGGGGAAGAGCTGGTGAATCGATCAGCAAAAATGTTTTTTTTTCTGTATTTTCACGGGCATTATTTTTTTTATGACTGGTCAAAGATAACGACGTACTTGTTGGGTTCTCCGAGGAGACTTTGCAGACTCAACAGAACAGTCTGGATATTGTACGCAGCTGTCCACTTGTCCTTAAGAATGTCGAGACAGATGCGGCCCGAGAAATCCACGTTGGGGTGGTAGATTGGGGTCTTGAACAAGACGGTAGGGGGGGCATATGGATAGTTGGAAGGGAAAGCGAAACTGAGCTTGAAAGTCAATCCGGCATAGGGGGTATCGTCAGGGCCCTCGATGGTGGCAGTCCATGACAGCAGATTACCGTCGGCCGAAGGGAAAGCGGAAATACCAGGGGCAGGTGATGTCATGAGCTGCATCAGCTCCGTTTGTAATCTGTAGGGTGAGAAAATCATTTCGTCAGTGAGTGCTTTTGTTTGAGAAAATGACTTGATCATTGGATCGTGAAAAGTAGCGAGCCTTCAGCTTAGGCATTTTTTTATTCGCGGTGCGATCTCCAATTACGCTATAGTCTGGCAGTTACGTACCTCTTCGTGACACTCTGGGCATCTGGTCCCTTTCGCGAAGCATTGAGCTTGGCAGCGGGGACACTGCCGGGGGCTGAGTTTTGATTATCCTCCATAGGGTAGTCCATGATTGAAGCTGTCGACGGCAGACCGAGTCCAGGAATGTTCAACGTCTGTACGAAAAGCTTGTTTGACAGTGATAACCGGTCAAAAGGAAGAACAAGGCCTGTGCCAACAAAAGTCGACGATAACAAGTGACGTTGAAGTGCTGCCTCGCGAATAAGCCAGCACCGACAGAAAGGGGGGCAGGTGGTGGTCAAGGATATCCGATTTCACCGGAGCGAATGTTTGATTTTTTGATTTTTTTTTTTTTTTGCGTGCAATGTGGCGATTCTGGTAACTGAGGGTTCGACTGTCGGAGCAATGCGAGGTTATTTGTTTTTATGGCAGGTAGCAAAACTGCCGTGGGCCCAGCGAATACGAAGGCGTCTGGTGGCCAAAAAGGCTCCAGTCTGTTTGCCGCAGCAACCGATCGCGACTTGGAGCAGCAGGGGCGACCCACCCCTGCCATTCCCCTCCATCGACGCGCCCGGCGACAAGCCTGGCCTTGGCTTGGAAGGAAGCGCCAGGGGAGCGACAGCGGGCAGCGCGCTGGTTGCGGCTTTACGCGGTCGGACGCGACGGACTGGAGTAGACGCGACCAGTCACTCCATCCACACACACAATGTGCATTGTTCAATTCAATGTTTGTGGACAATCCGTTGTGAACGCTCAAGTTGGCTGGTGGTGCCTTGCTGGACCTGAACCTCGCCGGAATGTCACCGCACTCGTGACAGGCGGTCTCGCATTTCACCAGTTGATCTGCAGTCATTGGAGTCCATTGTCTCTGTCAGAAATAGACTGTGTTGAGCCTTGCTGTTGCCCGTCTTTCAATCTGCTCGATCAACGTATGGCTGCCTGCCTGCCAAGTGTCCTACTCACCTATCTACACATACATATGCACATACATACAGACGTATGTTATATGCAGCATACAGATACTGTATACAATGCACACATGCAGTTGTTGATTTGCTGTCGCATTAAGTCCATAGCGGGGCACGACGTGTCTGGTTGTTATCGGCCGATCTCAGCACCAGCGTCTCGCTGACACCCTAGACTTCTAATGCGCAGGGGAAAAATAAAAGAGGAAAAAGAGGAAAGACGAGGAAGGAAGAGGAAAGAGCAAGAATCAGGAATTCAGCATCTTTCAACTGTGGCCTTTGCAAAGCCGAGATTCTGCATCGCGTACGCAAATGGTAAGCTTCTCGTGCTGTTTTCGTCCACGTCTCCCCGAACAATTTGTCGCATTTCCTGGCTTGTCCATAAATTGCTTCTGTTGACGCTAGAGTCGTAGTCTCAACTAGACCCTCTACCGAAGGAACTTCCCTTCCGCATCATATCCAAAACAGTCGGCCGAGGAGCCTATGCCTCGTGAGTGATTACTTCCCACGTTTGTGACTTCTAATGATACACATTAATTCACGCGCCTCCCACCCTCCCCTTCTTTTCGATGTCAAGCCAGAAATTCTTCAGCATGTCGCACACGAACACCACACTTTCCCTGACCAAATCGCAGCATCAAAAAGGCCATCCCCTTAGATACTACGACTCCGGTATTCGCCGTCAAACTCATCCACAAGGGATATGCCGTCAAGCATGGCCGTGTATCAGCCAAGCAGATCGCCATGGAGGTGTCTCTACACTCCCATATTGGCCAACATCCCAATATCATCGAGTGGTTCGCCTCGGGAGAGGACTCAATATGGCGCTGGATAGCCATGGAGTTTGCCGAAGGCGGTGATTTGTTTGACAAGATTGAGGCCGACGTCGGCGTTCGAGAGGACATTGCCCAGCTCTACTTTGTCCAGCTCATCAGCGGAGTGAGCTTTATGCACTCCAAGGGCGTGGCTCATAGGGACTTGAAACCAGAAAACATCCTCCTCTCCTCAGATGGAAGTCTGAAGCTTGCCGACTTTGGCATGGCGACCATGTTTGAGTACAAAGGCCAAAGAAAGACGAGCTCTACCTTGTGCGGGAGTCCGCCTTACATTGCCCCCGAAATTCTTGCCTGTGGCAGGGTGGATAGGAAAAGTCCTAGCGCTGGGAAGTACTCTGCTGATCTCGTGGACATATGGTCGTGTGGTGTGATTCTGTTCGTCCTTCTCGTGGGAAACACGCCATGGGATGAGCCGTCTGCTGGCAGCTGGGAGTTTGGCGAGTACGTCAAGACATCTGGCCATAGCACAGATGCCCTTTGGAAAAGAGTGCCCACAGAAGCATTATCCCTCTTACGCGGAATGATGTCCGTAGATCCTCAAGAAAGGTTCAGTTTCCGGCAAATACGGCAGCACCCCTGGTATACGCGTCACAATCCTCTACTTACACCTGACGGCAAAATCACGGATCCTATTAATTTGGCTACGCAAATGCTAGAGAGTTTACGCGTCGACTTCAGTCACTTGCCTGCATCACAAAGGCTTTTCTCGTCCAGCCTCGAAGACATGGGTATCGATACAGGACTCAATGCCGGGAAGTTCTCTTCCACACAACCAGAGGTGCCCATCGTTGATAGGGAATGGGACTGGGAACGTCCAGTTCTCCGCTCAATGGCTGCCCCGGTTTCCTCCCTACCGCATCGTACAGCAAACGTACGCCAAATGGTTTTGGACACACTGGCCGATGAGCCGTCCATGTCGCAATTCTCGCAAACTCCTGGTCCATCCATGACTCTCACCCAACAAGCTCGACGATTCCACGATATTTGTCCCGCCGAATCCTTAACACGCTTCTTTTCCCATGTTCCTCCCACCCATCTGATACAACTCCTCAGCGATGCTCTGCACCACTTGAACGTCCCGGTCGCGCCCGTAAGCCCTCACCTGCATGGGAGCCCTGTCGCTAACATCAAAGTCAAGGCTGTGGATGGAAGACAACAGAGCTTGCATGGAGAGATTCATGTGGACAAGCAACCATTACCCGACGGGAGCGAGGTTCTCGATGTTCGTTTCGTCAAGATTAAGGGAGATCCCTTGGAATGGCGGCGTTTTTTCAAAAAAATTGTGGTTCTTTGCAAGGATGGCGTGTATGTTCCAGAGGCTTAGAGGAGTCTGCTGTTGGGCTCTAAATTATGCTGAAGGCTCGTCAAGGCAGAGCCGACGGGATTTTCAAAGGGCTTTTCCCTGTCGTCATTTACAGCAGTTATTGGCATAGCTTTAATTGACTTTTGAGGAAATACTCGATAAGCGGGATGTCTTTTAAAACAAGTGACAAAAAATCTCAAGCGCTCCGAGACTAAGTGGCCGACGCATCAATCTACTGACGTGCCATCATTGAGCTGATCAACCCATTCGAATGCTGCAAAGCTCGTTAGCGACAGATTTCATGCAACCTACCAGCCCAAGACAACCTACTTTGCCGGCACATGGGACATTGACCACGAGCAGCTTCCTGCTTAATCCATTCCATTATGCAATGCTATGGACACATGACTGTTAGCGAAAGACGTAGCCTGTTGTCATTCACGCTGCAGCATGATCTGGGAGCTCACCATGTGGAAGTTATGGCCACATTTGCCCGACACTAAACAAGCGTTTCCGAGTCAGAGAACGACTGGGAGCAACGGCAAGGAAGTCAAACCGGGGAATGCGAGTGGGAGATCATATCTCACATAAACTACAGTCGTCGCCAGGGTACTTGCACGTGGGACAAGTCCCGTCGAAATGGACCTGGCAGATGCCACACACGTCGTCTTCAGGGATATCCCAGCGCCAGGTGGCCACGGTGTTCCACTCCTTGATGGTGACTTTCATTTTGTTCGATTTCCCTCTCACCAAGAAGATGTGGTGGCAGCGGTGGTTGAGCAGATGGATGAGTAAGAAAGCTGGCGGAATCGAAGAAGGACTGGCTGTCGCGAGAGTTGCTGCGTGTCGCGTTCCATGTTTCAAGTTTCAAGTCGCAACATTTGAAGGTTCAAGGTGGCTGGCGGCGCAAGTGACATGTGGGGTCTGGTGGAGGTGGCTGGCCCAAGCTCCCTGCAACCAAGACATCAAGTGCCAGTGCCAGCCAACCTCGCTGCTCCGCTTGCTGCTGCATGCTTGTATGTGGTTGGGTGGCTGGGTCGCCCCCGTCATCATTGGTTCCGACTTCTTCCTCCTCGATACTCAAAAGAATCCTGTTGGTACCGGAGCCAGCTTGCCGTTTGAACCACAAAACACCACACACCGCCTCGTCCTCAAGCCTCTCTCTCTATTGTCGTCATACCCTTCTCAGACGGTCTTCGCTCGTACCCCGCATCGCTCGGCGCCGCAAAAAACAGTATCTCCATCCATCTAACCTTCGGACTCCTCGCTCGGGCGCTTCTGACCAGCACGCGACGACCCTACCTGTGCAGAGAAGTGCTTCGACTGCTTCTCAAACCCACGCTCTTCACTTCTGATCTACAACAGCTTGACTCAGCTCGGAGACCGCAAAACTTTCCAACCGACATTTCGCAAGCCTCGCCCGCCAAGAGACAGATTGTCATGGCCTTTATCGCGGTTGCCCGCAGCTCGCGAATTGGTCTCTCCTCGTGGAGAAGCAGAGGCATTTTCGCCAACATCTCCATCAGAAATCTGTCGAGCTACCTAGTCACACCCAAGGAGCTCCATGAGGCTCTGAGGAAGAATCCTCCCTCACCAATCAGCACTGATCCACGAGTGATACCCCTTTGTGCCTCGTGGTTCTTGCCAAATGATGGACGAAGCGGCATCGAAGTCTTTAGGGAGCAGCGCATCCCAAAAGCTCGATTCTTTGACCTGGACAAGGTCGTCGACAAGCACAGCCCTTATCCACATATGCTACCTGATGCCAAAGGATTTGCAGCTGCTTTGAGTGAATTGGGGATTCGCAAGGAGGATACAGTAGTCATTTACGACACCAAGGAGCTTGGAATATTCAGTGCCCCGCGAGTTGGCTGGACCTTCAAGGTATTTGGGCACGCAAATGTTCATATCTTAAACAATTTCAAGTTATGGGTGGAAGAGGGTTTACCTACGGAATCTGGTGAGCTCTACAACGTGGAGTGCTACCCGTATCCCATCCCAAAGCTTGATGAGGGCAAATTAGCCAGCTTCGAAGATGTCAAAGAGGTTGCCATGGATTACAACAAGGAAGGAGCTGAAGGAGTGCAGATCCTTGATGCCCGCCCCGGCGGCAGGTTTGAAGGTGTAGACCCCGAGCCGAGAGAGGGCTTGTCATCGGGTCACATGCCTGGGTCTATCAGTTTACCATTCAGCGCCCTGCTGGATCAACGGACCAAGGCATATCCGTCAGCGGAAAAGCTGCGTAGTATATTGGCACAGAAGGGAGTGGACCCAGACAAGCCCATCATCTCCAGTTGTGGCACCGGAGTTACTGCCTGTGTTATAGATGCCGCTCTTGAGGTTGCTGGTTATGGATCTCCCGAGTCGCGGAAGGTCTACGACGGAAGCTGGACGTGAGTCACTCATCAAATTATGATTTCGATCGTTGAGAACTTTTTTTTTCTAACCACACTCATCATCTAGTGAATGGGCCCTACGAGTCAAGCCATCAGAAAATTTGATCTTGAAAACGGAGAAGTGACCTAGACGTGTGCACATGGTGGTTTTGTTTGTGTCCTTCGACGACGCAGGCAACAGAGTAGACGGATTCCAACCACACGATACCCCTTACTGCTTGAACTACTACCTGTTGAATATCCCTCCGCTCATATGCTCTCACACTTGCCTCTCTACTTTTTATATGCTTTGTCACGCCCCGCCCTGTCCGGGTGTTTTTCACTCCTTGTACGAGGTATTGATGGTTCTGATATCCGGTGAAGTATGACAGTTGGCACCTGTAAGTCTATTGAGATGCCTCCTTTGGAAGTGTGAGCTCTCGCTACCGCTAGTGAGTGTGTAAGTGTGTAAGTGAGGGCGTGTACGTAAGTGAGTTGATGAGTGAATGAACGAGTGCGTTTCTGGGCGTTGAGGACGAGTTCCCGCATGAGATGTCGATCTCATCATCTCTTACTCTATATCTTTGCTATGCAGCACAAGTTGATAAATTCTTAGAATTCGTTTTGCAATTCTGTCTCAGTGGAATAACTTCTTGGAGACTATCTGTGTAGCTCTTACTCTCGCACGCTCTCCTCTGTTC
The DNA here is from genome assembly GCA_018360255.1 of Claviceps maximensis. Lineage (NCBI taxonomy): Eukaryota > Fungi > Ascomycota > Sordariomycetes > Hypocreales > Clavicipitaceae > Claviceps > Claviceps maximensis. The sequence goes on from SRPZ01000023.1 coordinate 162,233, forward strand.
ACGCGTTGTCCGTGACCAGAGTGGGGGATAGTAAATGGGACCCGCTTTTCTAAAGTTCCCGACCTCACAAGCCAGGGTGTGCAAATTATTGGCCACATTCGAGCCATTAGGGCTCGCCTAACCCCAAGCGCACCCAAAAACAAAAACCCCAATTGCCCAGCAGGGCCGGCCAGTCCACCCCGCCGAGCAGCGCGAAAAGTTAGCCAGCCAGCTGAACCCGCATCGTCGGACGCACACTCCTCACTACTAATCATCGACACAGCGCCCTCGCCGAAATCAATTCCCCCTTTCGACGACAACCGCAACAACACATCGATCATCATGGCTGACCGTGGACGTGGCGGTGGTTTCGGAGCCCGAGGTGGTGACCGTGGACGTGGACGTGGCCGTGGCCGCGGCCGACGAGGTGGCAAGAGTGAGGAGAAGGAGTGGCAGCCCGTCACCAAGCTTGGCCGTCTGGTCAAGGCCAACAAGATCAACAGCATGGAGGAGATCTACCTGCACTCGCTGCCTATCAAGGAGTTCCAGATTGTCGACCAATTCCTGCCCAAGCTCAAGGATGAGGTCATGAAGGTGCGAAGCGATACATGTGCTCCAATTTTCTTTTTGTTCCCTTTGCTACGACGCTGGAATGCCATCACGAGCTGTAACCGCGGCATTCACATTCTCTCTCACGATGAAGAGGCGCATGCAAGAGATGGAAGATGAAAAAAAAAACAGTATATGGCGATGTTTTCGAAATTCGAGGGCCTAGACAAAGGCTCGAGGACGCGTGTGTTATTTGCTTGGCAGAGAGAGGCTGAGGTGCTCGTGGTGGAAATTCGCTCGTACAACTTGGTGTTCAACGAATCAGAACTTTCAGACTAACGCGATGTTGCTTATTTTTCCTTGTTTCCGAAATTCAGATCAAGCCCGTTCAGAAGCAGACCCGTGCTGGTCAGCGAACTCGATTCAAGGCCGTTGTCATCATTGGTGACTCGGAGGGCCACGTCGGTCTCGGCATCAAGACCTCCAAGGAAGTCGCTACTGCCATCCGTGCCGCCATCATCATCGCCAAGTTGAGCGTCATTCCTGTCCGACGAGGCTACTGGGGTACCAACCTTGGTGCTCCCCACTCCTTGCCCTCCAAGCAGAGCGGCAAGTGCGGTTCCGTCACTGTCCGAGTACGTTATCTTCCCCCTTTTTTCAAATTCCAAGAGATCATATCTGTTACGATACGTTCGCGTATCATGATCAATGATGAAAACAGCTGGCTCCCAAAAAGAATCTTCGACCCGGACTAACACGGGGGTTTCTCCCTCCCTTTCTACAGCTTATCCCCGCCCCCCGAGGTACCGGCCTTGTCGCCTCCCCCGCCGTTAAGCGATTCCTCCAGCTCGCTGGTGTCGAAGACGCATACACCTCATCCGCCGGTTCGACCAAGACCCTCGAGAACACCCTTAAGGCCTGCTTCGTCGCCGTCTCCAACACCTACGGCTTCCTCACCCCCAACCTGTGGAAGGAGACCAAACTCATCCGAAGTCCTCTGGAAGAATTTGCGGATACTCTGCGGGAGAAGAAATACTAAGGGGAGTGTTGGTTTTTTTAAAGGTAGTTTGCGGAGGGCTGGAAAATCGCGGTGTGCGGAGTCACGATCCATTGTGTTTCATTGCATGGTTGGCCGGCTAGGGATATATTGACTATTACGGCCGCGAGTCATAATGGCCACGGTCTAAATGATGAAATCTTTTCTTTTTTTCGCCCCATTAAAAAGTTGAAGCTTACTTTTTCTTTGTTGTCACGTTTTTCTGTTCCTGTGAAATAACATGTTTATGTCGATGCTGTGCTTGTCAGCTGTATCTCGTTCCATATCCGGATAGACTTTGGCGATCATGGTGGCCTATGTCATAAGATGAACAGTACTCGATCAAGCTTGTAGAGATGCGTTTTTTCTTTGTTTCGAGGTAAATCCAATCGAAACCCAGAAACCAAAGACAAGACCCGTCCGAGGGACTCAAATTTACAGCCTACATAATGCCTTGTTTTCACTCTCTCCTGCAGCTGATGCCGCCTCTTCCGCCTCACGAAATTGCTCCTTCATTGTTTTTATTCGAACAAAAAGAAAGAAAGAAAAACAGGCAGCAGCCTTGCTTTAAAGCAATGCGTTTCCAAAGCGCTAGTCGGCCGCAATGATATAGAGGATATATAATAAATTTCCTTAATGGAGCACATTTTATTGCCGCCAGACCAGATACATCGCCGAGATATAAGACGGTCCAAGTAAAAACGAGTATCATGAGTTCTTTTTGCCATCGTCAGGGCACAGCACTCTTGACGGAAACATTACATCGAAGAGCAGAACTAGTTTTTTTTTTTTTTTTTTTTTTTTTTTTTTTTTTTTTTCCCTTGCACTTTTGGACCTAAAAAGTCGCTGCATGCATTGCATCCCCCGGCGATGCCACGCGAATTCGTCTGAACCTAACTGGCAGGGCATCTCCACCCAGCCGTTATCAACGATGGCCAGCCCCACAGGGCAGTCGCAGCCCCATCTGCTGTTCCCTCTGACAGGCCCGTATCTCCACCCACATGATTCCTACCAAGCAAAGGCACAATAAATAACAGGGGGAGGGAGAAAAAAAAAGACTAAAAACCACAGGAACCAAAAAGAAATTTCTTTCGCCAGGCTCATGCTTCGACGAAGACAAGATTCGAACTTGCGCGGCCGAAGCCACAAAATTTCTAATTTTGCTCCTTAACCACTCGGACACTTCGTCGCATTTACCCGCAGCCGAGATATTTCAGAATATGGATGTAGCAATGTAATGAAGCTGTGTTGGCTCGTGCAAATTCCCACACTTGTGGCAGACGTCTCTGCTGTTGATGCAAGAATTGTTGAAAAAGAATTACTGGTATGTAAAGGTGTGATGTCAACAATACTCATGACATGAGTTTCTCGGGTTCTGTCGGATGGGAGATGAGGCGGCGTCAGTTGCCGGATGTGATTACCAGACTTGAGAGTGCGTACTGCAAATAGCACTACGGTAATCATTTCATTAACTTATGCTTCAAGGCACCGCAATGATTTCGCACTTTTCATGTTCATGTTCAAATTATCTGCAGTCGGATTATCTTCAGTCTCGTCATGTACCCGGCGACGTGAGGATAGCTAGAGCGGGATGATGCTGAAGCCCAATCGCTGTCTGGTCCGCGAGCGAATGTCGTTAGCTGTCAGCCACCAGCTGTCGGCTGTCAGCTGTCGACTGCCGGCCGCCGGCTGCAAGATTTATTCCACGCTGCAGCTGGTCCGTTTGTAAATGTGCCATCGGCTGGACTTTGGGCTACGACAGTCGCTGGCTTCGATGCTCTCATACGCGCACCGATTTCTCCTTTATCAGCAGATATTCGGCTTTGCTGGTAGGACATCTGGCATCGTCCAGTGCCTTTCGCCGCCCTCTCTCTCTCTTCGTCCCTACTGCGCATCTGCACTTTCTTTCCCTGCCCATTCCCGAACCAGGAGACTCTGTCCAACTTTGGCCATCATTTCTCGATCAACCACGTGAATTACTCGTTGTCATGGCCATCTCTCATAAAGGATGATTCACCGCACGTTTTTGGTATGTTTTTGATGATGCTTTGGCATCCCGCCCATGGTTGCTCACTGCCCCTTTATGCAGACGACGCGGCAACGCAGCAACGTCATATGCGCAGCTTTTGCAGTCGAGGCCGCTGACCAAACATGACCATCTGCACCACGTGTGAAAAGTGAACTTCGGCAATGGGCTAGGCTAGTATGGCACGATCTCGCAAGTTTGTTCTCACCGCCCGGACTCCGAAATTCTGCCATCACTGACTGTCTTGATACCAACCAAAACATGCCACAATTCGGGGAGCCCTCTGTTCCTGCAAAGACCATGGGCGCCATCACTACACCTCGTCTGGACATCGGGGCTTTCTTTTGCGAGCCAGCTGAGCCAGCCAGCTGAGCCAGCCAAGCTATAGGGACGTCGGATGAACTGGACGCTTGTTTGCTGCTGTTCCTCTCCAGGTGGGAAGGGACGACAATAGCAAGTTCCTGCTGCCTCCTGCAAGTCGCGGGTTTCATGGCTCCACTCGTGTGAGACGGCTCACTCTCCACCATCACAGTTCACCCCATCCCCATGACGGATCTGCCGCTCCTCATTGGCTCGCCTCCTCCCATCCTAAGCGCCGGAAAACTGTGGTGCTCGCCCCAAAACGGGCTTGGCGGCCGCCATGCGTCTCGATTCTTCGGCCACTCAAGTTTCCCCTCGACTAACAACGAAAGAGCCAACCACAGACAGAGGGAGAGGCAGGGAGCAGGCGGAAACAGACAGGGAAGAGACAGAAAAGACATAGGACAGAGGCAGAAAGAAAGAGGGCAGAGACAGGGGAGAGACAGGGCAGAAACAGAAATAGAATCCAACCTGCATCATGGACATGCATCATGACCTCTGCCGCCAGGCGCTTCTTCATCGTCTGGATTTCAAACCTGATTTTGCTTCGATTCCCATCCTCATCATGAACAGCCGTTACCGCCGTGCCTGACGAAATTCACACTCGCCCCGAAACCAAGCCGCAGCCATCGACGCTTGTCTCGTCACCGCCATCAGCCTCGAACACTGGCTGTCGCAAATTTGCAAGCTTTGATCGCGCCGTTACACCGACATCCGACCTGTCAACAGAACAAAACGACGGCGAACGCTTCATCTCGTCTGTCTAGTCGGCGTTTCCAGTCCTTTTTGGGGCGTTTTCTCCCCCGATTGGCGCCATCTCATACGGCGCCCGAGGCTCTGTTGCGTCCTGATCTCAGCGACCCGCTCGACGGGAAGACCCAACGACCCTTGAACTTCAAACCGCCATCTTTCCTCCTTTTGTACTTAGTGAGGTACCTCAACTCTGTGGCTCATGACCGTTATCTACAGGCCAAGAACTAAAGACAGAGTCAAAGTCCAGTAGGTGACGGAACCAAGCCCGCCTGTGAATCGGTCCCTCGATCATCTCAACAGCACCACCAACAACAAACGCTCTCGCTCCCACAATCCAGCCGGAGTTGCTCATCACTCCTTCATCTTTTATCTTCTCCGATCGCCGTTACGCTACGAAGAAGTGCCATCAACTCTATCTTGGTCTAGTTACTTCCTCTATCTCTTCTTTTGAGAACGACGTAGCTTGAACTTGTCCCGCTTACTTGCTTGCTTCCATTGCTACCGGGCCAGATCTCCAGTCTTTCTTTACTTGGTCTCCATATAATCAACATAACTTCTAATCGTGGCCACATTACGGTCATCACAAACAGCTCTGGGTGTTCATTTTGTGCAAGCACCGACACATTCTCAATATTGGCAAACCCACAAGCATTTCGGACTTTCTTTTATCAGCGTGCAGAGGTACAAGCAAAAGTAACAGGAATAGGGAAGTCTACAAGAAAAATAATCGTCCTTTGCTCCTGTAGTGTCGCGGCTCGACACTCTGATCATTCTCTCAGAGATTTCCACTCGACAAAAAGCACCAAATCAATTGATTGATTGAGCAATCCGTAATGGCGGGCCAATATGGATACCGCGAGTTAATTCGCAGACAATTTACCACTCAGAAACTAATCTTCCATATCATCTTCTGGGCAGCCCATGCGGGCATATTTGCATACGGCTGGTGTGTAGACGGGATACTTTCATTCATTCCAATTCATCCTCTTTTCCTCCTTTGCCTTCTCTTTACGCCCTCTGTGGACGGGAAAACGGTTCAATTCTAATCATAGTTTATTTTTTTTGTTTTTATCTCTAGGTACAAGCAAGCCACAGATGATCGGCTGGCAGGACTCAACTCCCTAAAGTACTCGGTCTGGATATCAAGAGGTGCCGGTATGGTTCTCAGCGTCGATGGAACCCTGATTCTCCTGCCAGTATGTCGCACCATCATGCGCTGGCTTCGACCCAAACTTCGCTTTCTGCCTTTGGACGAGAATCTATGGTTTCATCGACAGTTATCGTATGCGCTGCTCGTCTTTGTCATAATCCACGTCAGCGCCCACTACGTCAACTTCTTCAATGTCGAAAGGTCGCAAATTCGGCCCGTCAGTGCTCTTCAAATCCATTATGGCCAGGCAGGTGGTATTACTGGACATGTCATGCTTCTCTGCATGCTCCTCATGTACACGACGGCGCATGCGCGCATTCGCCAGCAGTCGTTTGAAACATTCTGGTACACACACCACCTCTTCGTCCCCTTTATGCTGGCTCTTTACACCCACACCGTGGGCTGCTTCGTGCGCGATTCCGTACATGCCTTTACCCCCCTTGACGGCGAGCAATACTGGACGCATTGCATTGGCTATCGAGGTTGGCGTTGGGAGCTGTGGACGGGCGGTCTGTACCTGGTCGAGCGGCTGTACCGTGAGATTCGAGCTCGTCGCGAAACCCAAATCACCCGAGTTGTCCGTCACCCCTACGACGTCGTCGAGGTGCAGTTCAACAAGCCGTCCTTCAAATACAAGGCTGGTCAGTGGCTCTTCCTGCAGGTGCCTTCGATTTCCAGGTACCAATGGCACCCCTTTACCATCACATCGTGCCCCTTTGATCCCTACATATCCGTGCACGTGAGACAAGTCGGCGACTTCACCCGCGCCCTCGGTGACGCAACCGGAGCGGGTGGCGCGCAAGCAAAGCTCTACGAAGGCTTCAACCCCATGGGCATGTACGAAGTAGCCCTCCAGAACGGCCAGAAAATGCCCGGCCTGCGCATCGACGGTCCCTACGGCGCCCCCGCGGAGGACGTCTTCGAGAACGAAATCGCCGTCCTCATCGGCACCGGCATCGGCGTCACCCCCTGGGCGGCCATCCTCAAAAACATCTGGCACCTGCGCAACTCCCCCAACCCGCCCACCCGCCTCCGTCGTGTCGAATTCATCTGGGTCTGCAAGGATACAGGCTCCTTTGAGTGGTTCCAGACGCTCCTGTCGTCGCTGGAAGAGCAGTCCAACAGAGCAGCCCGCCTTCCGGGCAGCTCCGGCGTCGAGTTCCTCAAGATCCACACCTATCTCACCCAGAAGCTAGACATGGATACGACCCAAAACATTGTCCTCAACAGCGTGGGCGCAGACGCGGACCCCCTCACTGAGTTAAAGTCCAGAACGCACTTTGGCCGTCCCGACTTCAACAAAATCTTCACCATGATGCGAGATGGTGTTCTTGACAGGACCTATCTGAATGGTCTGGAGGGCAGCCTACGCACGACAGTAGGTGTATACTTTTGTGGTCCATCGGCAGCAGGTTCGTATTTTTCTCTCTTTTTTTTTCCCCTCATTTCTCCTGTTTGTCTCATTCTGGCCGTCTCACCACCATCTTTTCTCATGTTTTCCGACACTAACGTCCGTTTCGTCCCCAGCTCGCGACATCAAGTCTGCCTGCAAAGAAGCCACGGCCCGCGAAGTCGTCTTTCGATTCTGGAAAGAGCATTTCTAGCATCAATTGCCGACCAAGGAATGACCATGACCATGATGAAGAATATGAATGAGCAACAAAAGAAGACGGAATTTTGCCTTTTTCCATTCTTTTCCCCCGTTCTTATAAGACATTGGATGTGATGAGCTGGTTCGCGTGAGGAGAACCTATATACTTGTTTTTTTTAATTCTACGTCGTGTAATGCACTAGAAATCGCATACATAATGAGAGACGTTATAACAGAGAATCTTATACCTCTATATTTGTTCAACTCATGCTACATAATACAAGGAACTTGAAAACGTACAAAAGATACCCAGCAGGACCACCATGCTCATCTTTTAACAAATCCGCGTCTGCATGACCCAGATAAGCACCCTACAGTACGTAAGAAAATAATTCACACGCCATCTCAAAAAGAAAAGGAAAAAAACAGGGGAAGGAGGTGAACCCAGTCATCTCATCTTCACATGCGCTCCTCAAAGCAATGTATTCCCCAGTTCCGTACCATTCAGCATACAACCAAAAAGTCACGTCATGCCTCTACGCGCAAAGTAATGTTTTGATCCGATACGTGGATATGCAATGACATGGAACATCATGAGTTTAATGGACTCCGTTAGAAATTCCCTTTATATTAGCCAGGAGTAGGGGTCCGTCGAGCACAAAGTAATGTTCTAATCCGATACGTGGATATGCAATGACATGGTACATCATGAGTTCAATGAACTCCGTAACAACTCCCTTCGTAAAAGCCAGGAGTAGGGATCCGTCGAATCCCTATCGGGCGTTTCCACGGGATATTCCCCGATGAACTAGAAGTATACATATATATGTAGAATGCCAAGTATATATAATGAACAAGAGGGAAATCGCTTCTGCTACCGCCTATAGTGAATATCGCTCTTCACTAAAGAAAGAAAAAGAAGAAGAAAAGGGGAAAAAAAAAAGGTGAAAAAAGTGAAAGAAAAAAACCATCATTCATATCTTACAGGATTCTCGTAAAAGACTCGACAACCATGCCCCCTTTCTTCGTTGCGTTAGCTCTGAGGTCCTGCCATCTTTTGTCGCCGGCCCCGAGCCCCGATCATGTTCAGTTACTACTGTTCTTGCGTGATATTTTGTCGCAGCTATGTTAGCTTGAACTTGCTGCGTGTATGTTTCGTAAGCCAGCGTCGTGTTTAGCGCCCATCGTACAACGTTGAGTGTGACATGTGAAGCATCGTTCGTTCAATATAATATACATGCATGTATCATGTGTCCGTAAAAATCAATCTTGCTCTCTTTATCGGCCTTCGGCGTCACTTTTGCCCAAGAATGCTGGTCTCGCTCTTGAGCTTATTCATATTCTCTTCCGTCAATGCCTCTCCTATCCCGGGCTCTTGGAAGTATGCAGCCCCTCGAAAGGGCGAGGGCCCGCCAGCGGCGTCAATCAGCTTGTTTTCTTGAAGCAGGCTCGACCATTCGTTTTCGCCCTCGTGCTTGTAGACCTGCATTTTCAATTCGGGGATAGCTGGTAAGTCAAACGGCGATGGCTCATTTTGCAGCTCGTTTGTTGTTATCAGCGGCCTGGGCGTTATGGAATTTATGGAACTGCTGTACAGGTTGTCTCGACTCGACTTGCGCGATGCTAGATTGGCTTCGGGCTCATGTGCTACATGAGGGATGTCGGCGTTCTGACAATGCTCGCCCGTCTCGGAGCAGTCTGATCGTGACTCGAAACGCTGTGAAGGCGTCTTTCGCCGGGAGGAACACCAACGCACGAGCATTCTTTCCAGTATCGTCATGGTGACTGGTTTGGCCAGGTAGTCGTCCATGCCAGCCTTTTTGCACTTTTCGCGGTCTCCGTGAATCGCAGAGGCCGTCATGGCCACAATCGGCACATCCTGAGCAAGTGCTTTATAAGGGCGATGGTGCCTCAGGATGTGAGTGCATCTGTACCCATCAATCATGGGCATCTGGACATCCATCAGAATCATGTCGGGCTGTTTGGTCTCGCCACGTGACGCGGCCAGCATGTAATCCAACGCCTCTTTGCCATTCCATGCTGCTGCAACCTCAAACCCCAGCTTCCTGATGGTTTTGATGGCGATCTTTTGGTTCACTGGATTGTCTTCAACGACCAGAATGTGCAGTTTAGAGCGCTCATTACTGGGTATGTCCTGGTCACTATTTGGCGGTGTTCGCACAGATATTCGTCGACGGGGCAAGGGGGCAGACAAGGTGGCTCCCACCTCACAACCCGTCGTGGATGTTCCAACAACCTGCTCGTATTCCGAGCTGTTGCATGACAGACTCAAGTCTGATTGCAATCGATCGGGAATCGCGCCGCTTTGCACCGGTCTAGACTTTTGCGAGCCTTGAGGCTTGTTGAAAGGGATCCAGAATGTAGCCTTCGTTCCATTGCCAACCACGGATTCAAGCGTGATTTGGCCATGCATCAGATCTAGTAGATTCTTGCAAATGGTGAGGCCGAGACCCGTGCCGCCGAATCGTCGTGCTGTCGATGCATCTCCCTGACTGAAGGGTTGGAACAGTTTCTTGCGCACGTCTTCTTGAATGCCAATACCAGTATCCTCGACGACGAACTTGATTCGGATCGAATCAGATGATTCCGTCTCGGTAACCACGGAAAAGCGAACGTATCCCTGGTTCGTGAACTTGATGCTGTTCGTCAACAGGTTTGTAATAATCTGCCGCACGCGACCCGGGTCTCCCATAACTACCATGTCGTTTTCAATATCTCCTCCAATGTCGGACTGGAAATCTAGATTCTTCCGCTCTACTGCAAACTGAAGCATTCTTACAACTTCCTTGACGATTAGTGACAATGAGAATTGAACTTCCTCGACGTCTAGGCGGCCAGATTCGACCTTGGAAAAGTCTAAAATGTCGTTGATCACGGTCAGCAATGAAGTCGCTGAGCTATGAATATTGTCGACGTAGTCCCGTTGCTCTTCGTCCAGGTTCATGTCACTCAAAAGCTCCGCCATGCCTAAAACCCCAGTAATTGGTGTACGAATCTCATGAGACATGTTGGCCAGAAATTGGCTCTTGAGTCTGTTGGCTTCTTTTGCAGCCGCTTCATTCGCCATCGCCTTTTGCTTTTCTCTTGATTGTTGCAAGAGGGCGTCTCCGCGATATTTAAGTTCGGTAACATCCATGATGACACCTATAACGCCCTCTATTTTGCCGTCATTTGCCGTCTTTCCATCTTTGGACTTTTTGCCATATATGGGAAGAAAACGAGTTCGATACCAGCGATCGTCTATAAGTAATAGTTAGCTTTACTATCGCTAAGGACGGAACTACTCATTTTTGTCCACGTAGTTATTAGACTTTTCTTTTTCTTTTTTTTCTTTCATATTTTATATGTTTGTTTTCTTCTCTTCTTCTTCAAAACATCTCCAACGCAAAACATCACTTACCCAGACCATGTTCCTTCACCTCTTCGCTATACTTCTTATCAAGTATATCTTCAATAGGCTGAAGAAAATCCAGCTGCTTCCCTTGCGTAACCCGGTTGGTCAAGCGATTGAACACGCTGTACATGTTCTCGCCAATGTACCAGCGGCTCGAATCATGACTGTCTTCGTGCGTATTGTTCCAGATCAAAGCGCCCTCGAGCATGGTGACGCGGCGTTGCTGGTCCACAGTAAAGATGGTCACTTGGGCGTGCGCAATGACACTGAGAAGCTGTTGCCGGGTCCGTTTCGCATTGTGCTTTGTCTCGATGCTCTCATGGACATCCGTGCACGTACCTATTATACCAGCAATTAGTATCTATGTAGCGAATGATCTATGTCAACCCAAAGACATGATTTCTTTTTTTTTCTAGGTAAGACGGATTTTTTGATTTTTTTTAAAAAAAGAAAAGTCTTAAAAAAAGAAAAAAAAAAGAAAAGAAAAGAAGAGAAGAGAAAAGAAAAGAATAGGGTCCTCACCAAACCATTTTTCAATCTCGCCAGTGTCCTTGTTCCGAACAGCCAAAGCACGCCCCAAAAACCAGCGCCATTCCCCTTCTTTGCTTCTGCAACGATACTCTATCACGTAAGGGTTTCCAGTCTTCAATGATTGGTTCCAGCGAGCCCAGGCCTCCGATCGGTCATCGACATGGACGGGCATTTGCCATCCCTTTCCCAGGCATTCTTCTGGCGTCAGGCCCGTGTACGAGTACCAGCGAGTGTTGAAAAAATCGCAGTGGCCGTCTGGCGTTGCCGTCCATACAAGTTGGGGCATTGTATCGCAAATCAGCTTAAATCTCTCATCATCTCGTTCCTTGATCAGCGTAATCGCCTCGGACATGACAGTCACGTCTCGACCGGTGACGACTCCAGCTAGAAATTCTCCCGTGTTTTCGTCTCGGATGGCTTCTCCTAGTATGTCATGAACAATGCGTCTGCCATCGCTGGTAATTATGCCAACACGCATACTTGGAATGGGAGTTTCCGTGCGAAGAAGGATTGCCATGGGATACTCGGACACGTCTAACTTGCGAGTGAAGTGCTCGTCCCAGAGTCCCCAATGCTGCAGCAGATCGAGTCCTTCCGTACACATGTCCATTTCAGCACCAACAGGTAGCAGGTCTCTCGCGGCTTTGTTCGGAAAGCCGACGCTCTCGTCCTTCCACATTGCCATTATCGGCATTTCAGTGTTGTCCAGTAGGGCGTCTTTCATCAGGATGATTTTCTGCAGCAGCGATGGTGTGCTCGAATGCGAGGCGACTGAGGGAGGACCCATGGGAGGAAAGGGACTGGAAGACATGGTGACAATGCCTGGGCTGTAAAACGAGGGTGAGTTGGAATCACGACTGGAAGCAACTGATGAGGCATTCGAGTGCGCAATTGTTCGGCGCTCGGCAGGATCCAAAATACTCGGCTTGCCCATGAGTTTCTTTGCACTGGGCGGTGACGATCCGGAAGAAGCGGTACTGGTGAATGTCATGGTGAAGAAGTTTTGCTTGTCCCCAACTTCCCACATGGTAATGATCATCTTGGCGTAGACATGATGATCGGCTGCTATAGACTTGTATCGGCCATCGAAGCTTGTTTTGCCCATCCCTTTGCGGGCGATGACCACCTCGACAACAGCATCATGCGAGGGCGAACGAACTGGCTCTGGGCGATTTTCGGAACCAAAAATTGGTTGTGGTTTGTCCATAGTCGGAGTGACGTTATCAGGACCGTCGTGGGCTGATTGAGATTGCTGAGCATTGGAGAATGCCGGTGGTCGAGTGCCTACTTCTTCTCGCAGGCCATCCAAAAAGGACTCCCACGTAATCCAGACAGGCCGGCCATCTTGGAGCATGTCAATTCCCACTTGCGACAAGGACTTGCCTCGCAGTTGATCAACAGCGGTCGTAGACGCCTCGTGGGACGTCGTCTCGGAAAAAAGCCCCATCATTCGTCCCATGGCCTCGTTTGCCAGAACAACAGTCTTGAGATTGTTCAAAACCAAGACAGGAACCGGCAAATATTGCATTGCGGAAAGTGCCAATTGATCAGGCGTCATGCTGGGAATAGGCAATCGCATAGGGCTTCGCGACTGAGACCTTAGCCCGTCCATAGCGGCTGCAGCAGAGTCCCGCAACAGAGTCGTTCTGGCTGGCATACGATGTTCCTCGTCCTGTGAAGTCGAGGTACGGGTCGAGGGTTCCCGAGCCGGTCGTTGCTGGTCAGAGTAGGCGATAGCGGCCCCGGAAGATATTTTCTCAGCTTGAGCATATGGTCTTGATGAGCTTTCAGACGTAGCCGAGGCTGGCTTATTAGCCGCCAAAGACAAGCTCTCCATCACCGGGTCAAGGGACGTCATGTCGCGCGCGATTATGGTGGGCACATGGGAATTGAGTAGCTTTTGGGGACGGTTCTTGGCCGCCCTCAACGCCTACCCGAGTCGATGATAAATCGGTGGATTTGACGGCTAGTCGCGCAGACCAGTCGCGACAATGGCAGTCGTGGCAATGAAGTTGGTGCGTATCCGCGTGTCTAAAAGTCGAGTCGATGATGAATCGATGGATTTGACGGCTAATCGTGAAGACCAGTCGCGACAATGAGCGGTCTTGGCAATGAAAGTTGGTGCGTATCCTCGTGTCTCGCGTCGTGTCTAGACAGTCGATGGCAGAGAACCGTCAGAGGTCGGAGGGAGAGACGTCGAGTAGAATTCTCGGGCACCGACAGTGCGTGCTATCACAATGCCACTGCTGGCAGACTGCTGGCAGAGCTTGATGAGAACGAAGGGCTCGTCTTGACTCTTGGGCCCGCAGAAGTCCCAGATGGGTGGGAGGGACGGGGTAAGCGTCGCGGTGTCTGGCAAACGATGACCGCCGGATAAAGCAGGCGCTTTCGCACGCGCTGTCTGTCACTGAGGCGCGTCGGAAGGGCTGTTCTGAAGCGGCCGAAGTCGACGGAGTGGAGAGCCAAACCGATGGGCGGTTGAGGGACAGTGGAAATACGATTGAAGCCAGCAGGCCCCCCCCCCATGTGCTGGCCCGCCCGCCCTGCTAGGCATTTCACCCGACGGCGCACAAGAAGCCGGTGCGGAAACATGGTATTTCTGAATGGGAGGGAAGGAAAGGGGGGGGGGGGCAGAGCTAAGGGCCTCAGAACTGAGAGGGCCGAGAGGCGTGAAGATCCGGTGGTCTGAACTCTGGAGTTGGTGGCACTGGGAAGGCGTTGGTGGTGAGCCGTTGCTGTCCGGCGCAAAATAAGTGGGGACTGGGACACGGCACACGAGTTGGCGGGTACACGTGGTGCCTGGCCTGGTCTGGGGCTCAGTAGGTACCTAGTACTTAATCTACCAAGTATCGACCACAGCGCCGCACGGTTATTATGCCATACTTGCCGGGTACATCATGGTTTTCTCACAGTTTTGCCATCTTGTATCTTGCCTGGATTGTATTTTGATTTTGATTTCGATGATTTTGATTTCGATGCCGTGCGCCCCCCCCCCCCCCCCCCCCCCCCCCCCCGGTCCGCCTCGGGACTAGCCAACCCCACTCTGGCTCTCCACGCCTCCAACCCACAGAGCCAAACGCCCATCACCCATCATCGTCGGAAGCAAGCGTCCTTTCCCTTTCGCAGCGCAATCGGCTGTGTTCCAGGCTCTCTAGTGCTGCGGTTGATCCAATCTCTGCTGGAGTGCATCGCAAGCGCCTACTCTAGCTAGGCAAGTGCTTATCGTTGATAGGCCAGCGACCAGTGAACGCCAGCACTTGTTGGTGTTTGCGCGCCCATTGCATTTCATGGCCATGGCCATGGCCAATCGTCTCACCGCCCACCGTCCTGGCTTGGCGCTGCCGCCAGGTGCCCACAGGCCCACCACTCACTCACCCGACCTCGTTTGTCTCCCAATCGGCGCTCTTCCCCCCACAGTCCAGTCCTGAATATTCCCCGGCCAGCATTCGTTCATGCACACCAGACAACAGCATCCAGCCCGGCAGACCCAGACATTGTATGCACATACTTGGCTGAGTGCCTACGCAAACACATGGTTTATATAAAACAAGGGAGTGGGTCGGAGGTTATTTCACCATGGAGACTTTCTACCGAATCAACTTTGTCCCAACTGTCCGGCACTGCCCGGAATTACCTGCGTGCAATCCCTACCCCCTGCCCCCTATACTAGCAACCGCAAATAGTGCACGCCTCGCCGTTGCTTGCTTGCTCGTTTGTTTCTCCGTTCCTCTTTGTTGTGCCTAGCCCCTTGCCACTGTGGACTGGGCCAGTAATCAAGTGGTGTTTCATTTACACAAGCCTTTAAAGTCAAACATTCAACAGTGGGCGAAAAGAGACAGAATAGATCACCTGCTATAATGGAAACGCAAGCATGGAAACGCGTGGACTTGGAATTGCCTACACTGCATTGGCAATGTGGCATCAATTCTGCTTTCTGTCAATCGCGCTTCTCCTACTTGGAATCGTCCTTCATCTTCCCACACATTGAGCAAGTCCACCACTGTCGCTCCATGGCTGTCCCGCAGAAGCTGCAAAGCCACACCAGTGGTGCAGACATCGAACATGGCGAGGTCAAAGAGAATTGGCTTCTGCCTTCGTCTGCCTTGCCTTTCGTGCCCTCCCTCTTCTTCCTGGGTGGGCTGTCGGAAGTCAAGTCTATCGTCGTCGTCGTCGTCGTCTCATCTGACTTCACCTCCGGTTTGCGCAACAGCTTCGCACACTCCCGGGACTGATCCACTGGCCTCGATCTCTTAGATAGAGTTCGGTTAGTCCCGCAAGCATCGCAACAAAGATACCGCGTAGGATTGTGCAAGGTGCAAGTCTCGCACACCCAGATGCTAGGTTCCTGCCCAGCCTGAGTCGAGCCCTCGGCTGCGGCTGTAGCGGCGCTTTCTGGTCTGTCAGGACCAAGGGCTCCCGTACTGCTAGCAGTAGCGATTTGACCTGGTGCCAATGACCCGCCACTTCTACCTTGCGGGTTCTCGGCCGAAGGTCGCACATAAGACTTGCCCAGTTTCTTCTTCTCGTCCTCCTGAACAAGCTCCCACAGGGCCTGTGCGATCGCTGCCTCATTCGCCTCATCCTCTTCGGCCTGCGTTCTGAACCCATTCTTGCTTGCCTTGTCCGCGATTTCGTATATCTCTTTGTCATTGTATCGCTCGCTTCCACAACCCCGAAGAATGGCGTTGCGCCTCTCCACAGCGGTCGCAATAGTCTGTCGTATATCTTGTCCGGGTCGCGGCGCTGTTCCACCGAGCCGTCGGCCTGAGCCCCCGGCCAGAGCGGACTGCCCTCGCCGTTTTTCCGCTGCCTCGCGAGCAACGCGTCGAATTTCACGATCCGGCATTCTCGCTCCGCCCAGCCGCTGGCCCTGTCCCAGAAACCCTTCTCCCGTGTATCCTTTCATCATCAGACCCTGGCATTCATCGCGAAGCTGGTCCCATAGCGCATGAAATTGCTGGTTATGTGGGCCGTGGACAATATGAGCAAGCTCATGAAGCATTGTGTCGACCACATTTTCTGTGGGCATAAACTGATTTCTATCACCAGGGTAGCGGAGGCGTAGACAAATCTTCATACCCCTGTTCACATTTAAGCCTTTTGCATCTCTGTCAGTCTTCTGGGGACATTCGTCAAGGAAAGATCACATACAAAGAACAAATAGTACAAAGTGATCAATAAATGAGATCAAGAGAATTGAAACAATAAGCTGCAAATAAGCACCAAGACAAACAAGACTTTGATACATACCCAGTAAATTCGCCTGCTCAGGATAAAACTCAGCCAACTGTCCAACCTTCCACCCCCTCGCCCGCATAATAGGCTTTACCAACGAGGCAACCTTCTTCAGCGTGACAAGCGCCTCAGCCGCTCGCGCCTCCCTCGCCAAATGGACGTAGGATCCCACGAGGCTCTCGTACTCAGGCATAATGGGACGTGTTCGTGTAGTTCCAAATTCAAGCGCTGCGTCAACTACAGAACAAGATCCAGATTGCTACCCGCAATATATTTATCGCAAGAGATTTGCAATCGTGACATATAGGTTGTGTTGAGATTTTCCTATCCTAGCTACATCTTGTGTTCTTTTTTTTTCTTGGCTGAGGATATGTGAGAGAGCATGGACGCGTAATATGAGTGATGCCTTGCCTCCGTGAAGCGGCCGGGGAAGAAAAGGCTTGTTTGCAACAGAAACTGGGTTGTTAGGAGGGAGTCTGAGAGGGCAGGGAAGTGAGATGTGGAAGGTTCTGGTTATGACCGTTTGGTGTGAATGACTAATCGCGCGCCAGGAGAGGTGGGGTTGGGATTGCTGTTCGTTCACAACGAGGGTGTGGGTCGAATAAGTTATGAAAGGGTGAAGTTGCAATTGTAAAGTTGTACAGTCCATCACAAGGGAGAAAAAGATGATTCTGGGTAAACGGCCAACCGATATAACTACGATCTGGTATCTGTCTCAAATGGATACTTCTCACTGATGACAATCGCCTCGAGAACCAACTATGGCCGAAAGAGATGATAAAACCCGGCATTTACTCACCGCTACCTGCAACTCCTCGAGCATCAAGCAATAGTGGAAAGTAAAATGTCTGCCACTTCTGTTGATAGTGGCATTTTTGTCGAATGGGCAATTGATGAGCACATGCATTTATGCTAAAGTTGCCAAGAAAAATTACAAGAGAAAAAAACAACCATTTGAAGAAAGACAGGAATACAGAGAGACAGAAAAATAAAAAAGAGGATAATAATAAAAAAAAAAAAAAAGGGGGGGGGGGGGATTGTTTAGTCTATCTCAAGCAATTGGAACTTCTCGTCACCCAAGGCATCCTCAACACGCGCCATCAATGCCAATACTTTCTCTTCTTCTAATCTCCGTCCAATAACCTGTACACCAACAGGCAAACCGTGCATGTCATTTGCATCGTATAGTTTGTAAGCGCCCTGAGCGATGCCATTGAGTTTTCTAATGTTGAACCCAGAAGGCATTTGGTCCTTGCTCTTGTCCACGTGCGTGACGGGAATGACTCCCGCAGAATAATCGAGCTTTTTTTTTTTTTTTCGTTTCATTCCTCCGTTAGCCATTACTTTTGTTTTTGGTGACTGTTTGAATCTCGTCAGGGGCTTTGTCGGGGTGCTCACCAGATTGAACATGAATGTGTAGCCGCAGCTGCTGACGGCGTCGTGCATGCCATCATGGGGCACAGCTGGCGTGGCATTGGGAGGCGCCAGGACAAAGTCAAGCCTGGTCGCCTGCCAGTACTCCCACCAGCGTCTCTTGTAGACTTCTCTCCTTTGGATGAGTTCCCAGTACTCAGTGGTGGTGGTGCGGTGCCAGTCGCGGAGAAGGCCAGCCCAAGCTGAATCTCGACGGATATAACGAACCCAAAGATAGTGTAGATACTTGATGGGGCGGGGGAGCTTGGCGTAGAACCTCATCTGGTTCACACCACGGTCGTTCCACTCGCCAGTCCTGAAGAAGCTGCGGACAATGTCAAGCCCATCGGCACAGAGAAGCCGGGAGGCGAGATAGAGAGCCTCGTATGGCTCCGGTGGGTCGATCTCGACAATGTCGTGACCTTGGCGGCGGAGCGCATCCTCGGTCATCTCCAATGCTCTCTTGCAGGCCGGGCTAGGATCAACGACGCCATCGGTGCGCATGATGCCGACTCGTAGAACCTTTTTTTCTTTATACTCGGTGACTACATCACTCCTCCACGGAATTGGATGGCAGGAATAGTCGTAGTTATATGTACCCTTCTCCAGAACGGCTTGCGTAAAGTAAAAAAGGTCGTGAAGGGTTCGTGCCATAGGACTGTATACGGCGGGAATGCCGTCCTGTCCAGGCATACTCGTCGTCGTTCCAAGCTTGGGCCAGCGGCCAGTAGAGCACTTTAACGAGTAGACGCCAGAGAAGTGGGCAGGACAGCGCACACTGCCTGCAACATCGCTTCCGATGCCGATTCTGCCTCCTAAAGCCAGTATGGCACCTTCGCCACCCGTGGAGCCACCAGGAGTGTAATTGCTGTTGTAAGGGTTGGTAGATCGGCCCCAGAGGTCGTTGGACGACTCGAAACTGAGGAGAGTAATGGGAATATTTGTCTTGACATAGGGAACAGCTCCAAGTTCCTTGAGCAACTTTACGGTAACGCCGTCTTCTGCCTTGGGCTTGCGGACATTGCTGGTCACGCCGACGGAGCTATCATAGCCCTTGACGTCGATGGTATCCTTCAGACTAACCGGGATGCCAGCAAGAGGTCCCTTGAGGTTGATGGAACCATGCTCTATCCACTTTTCAGCATCTTGTATGAGCACTTCAGTGACGCAATTAGTCTTGTCATGAGCTTTCATGGCCACCTTGCCATAGGTCCGAAGCAGCTCGACAGCTCTGCCAGGATTTCTATGGACTTCTTGAACAAGCTCATCGATGGGTTTGTTGAGATTCTCTCGGTCTGAAGGACTAAAGGGTACGTGGTAGGCAGTCAAGGCGCGAATGCGGCGCAAACGTTCATCCTGCTTAAACCGACTGTGGACTAAATGTATTAACATGGAATGAATTTGATGTAACGACGACTGAAGGCGACACTTGATGGTCTGGTTGTTTTAAGTCGGTGCGACGACCGTAATGTAAGACGGGTGGATGAAGTGGGACAAGAACGGGGAGTTTGAGCATTGCAGGTGGCCGGTGAGACAGAGTGTGAGCTTTGCTTCTTGAATACTGACCAGTCGCTGCGATGTTGCAAGTAGTCTAACAGGAACATTGTGAGAGTGGGAATTTGCAACCTGATGGCTCATGCAAATGGTAAGAGGGAGGGGGAAGGAGTTTAGGGACTATGTGGTGTAGGAGGAGGAGGAAAAGCGCAGCCAGTTTGACAGAGGTTATTGCTGAATTGTAAGTGATGGAAGCATGGCAAGTCACGAGGCCGGCAGACTGGAATGGGAATAGCCCGGCGCCAGAGACCAGGACAGAATGTTTCTGTTGGAAGCGCAGATAGCCGGCCTCGTGGTACTTTGGAGCTGGTTTCGGCGTTTGAGGCGCGGCACCGCCAGACATGAGGACTCTGGAGCTTCCCAGCGAAACGGCCAGCTGGAGGGCTCCGCACATTTGTCTGGTACAGCTGCACACAGCTGCACATACGACGTACGTCTGGTCACAATCGCCAAGTGGGGCCGATAACGGGGCCGATAAACAGGGCCGCGATAGCTTCGCCAGGGAGGGCAGTTGGCGAGAGAAAAGTCGATCTGGTGAGAAAAGAAAAGGGAAAGGAAAATCCGGGGTGCGCTAAGGGGCTGGGGGGGGGGAGATAGTCTTAGCTTCACAATCCGGATCGAGCAAACGGCACGAGAAATGAAAGCCGGGCCCGACGCCGACCAGCCGACACTAAGCCATGTGTGCGTGAAAGTAGACCTCGAGCTCCCACGAGCGAACGCGCGACGCGCGACGAGCGACGAGACAAGAGTTACCCGTGTCGTGCCGTGACGGCCGGCGACTATCTTGTTCCTCGGCTGTGCGTGTGCTTGTCTGGTAATGTTTTGCATCCGAGAGTCGAGCACTCGACATCCGCATCATCCCAGAGATTTCCCGTCGCTCCTCTGGCCTGCGCGCCTCCTCTCGCTCGCCTGATCCACTCACGTCCAGCTTTTCCCCCGCCACCACCCTTGCCATGGCCTTCCCCACTGCCAACAAAGAAGGACCAAGCAATTTCGTCATGGGAATCCGAGCCTGACGGCGCATCTTCTTCCTTGCCAATGCCTTAGCTCCCCAAGCTTCCATCATGTCTGTCGACCCCCATCAGCTCTTGGACGTTGTCGTAAGTCTGTCTTGCTTGTCTGCCGTTCAGAACATCCCAAAAGACTGCCGTCGTCGCACCTTTCACGCGCCTTCCCTAACCTCTAGCTCCCTTGCCATCGCATAGGTCTCGCATATCCCGCCTCAGCTGCGACAGTACTCCAACGACGTCGCTGGGTATATAGATCAAAATGTCGACCGTGCCGCGGGAGCGGTGCGCGAGACGCTCTCCCACGTCAAGTGGTTGCCCGATTATGTCAAACCCAGTCCTCCTGCGCGGCCCGCCGTCGCCATGGTCACCATGACCCGGCTTGAGAGAGTGCAGGACTGGGTAGGCCGGCATAAGATCCTGACGGGCATCATCATCGTCACGTGCGGCACCGTCGTATTCAAGGCTTACCAGACGACCCGATCGCTGAGGAAGATACGAAGAGCCAAGCGCGCGAGAAACGGTGGACGTACAGAAGTGGTGGTGATCGCCGGATCTCCCACTTTGCCCCTGACCAAATCGCTCTCGCTCGACATGGAACGTCGCGGATTCATCGTGTTTATTGTCTGCAATGCCAAGGAAGACCAAGACTTGGTTCATGCTCTGTCCAGGGCCGATATCAAACCTCTGAGCCTCGACACGACAGACGTACGTACTGCCTGCCACTGCCGCCCCGTTGCTTCATCCTCGCTTGGCTGAACAAGACTCAACAAGTGTTGAAATATTCTTTTTACATGGCTAACATGACGCGCGAAAAATCAGCCTCCCCAAGCAGGTGCCGCCATCGAACGCCTCGCAGGCTTTTTGCAGTCTCCGCAAGCCCCAGGGCCTCACATCAGGCCGAATCAGCTGACGCTCAATTCCGTCATTCTCATCCCCAGCCTGCATTACCAAACATCGCCCATCGCGACAATACCTCCGTCGAATTTTGCCAATTTGTTCAACACACATCTTCTCCAGCCGATACTCACCATCCAGGCCTTCCTGCCACTTCTTACATCACGGCTACAACCTGTAGGCGAGAAATGGATTCCGCCCAAGGTTCTCGTCTTCACGCCCTCAATCATCTCGTCCATCAATCCACCTTTCCATGCACCAGAAGCCACGGTCTGCTCTGCCCTATCAGCATTTACCGAGGTCCTGACGGCTGAACTTCGACCTCTCGACATACCCGTGACGCACATGCAGCTCGGTACCTTTGACTTTTCCGGCTTCGTGCCCGCGAGGACGGCCATTTCGCGGCAGAGTCTGTCGCGTGCTGGCAATCCTCAGGAGCCGTTGGTCTGGCCAGACGGTGCACGACACGTCTACGGCCGCAACTTTATTGCTCAGACAAGCTCTGCTATCTCTGGCGGGCGTATTGGCGGTCTCAAGGGAAGTTCGCTGCGTCGTCTGAACAATGCCGTCTTTGACGTCATGGACGGCTCCATCACAGCCAACTCGGTCCGAGTCGGCCTCGGATCCAGCATCTACGGGCTTGTGGGACGCTGGGCACCGCGCAGTCTGATCTCATGGATGATGGGCATTCGTAGGGTCGATGAATTGTCCACGTGGAAAACAAGTCTCTGCGAGGGATCAGAGCGAGAAGAGAGCGACGACGGCGAAGAAGGAGCTACTCCCTCATCCAGCGAGTTTGTCGCTGTGCCATCCGACAGCAATGTCTGGAGCGCAGATGCTACGGAGAGCAGTCCCTGGGTGCCTTCAAATCCAGGTTCTCCGAATACCAAGTCATAAATTACTGTCTTTACCCTGGAATAGATGCGTTGTTCTTGTCATGTATGATGTATGATGTATGTTATGGGGCCGAAAGGGGGGCACTGAATTGGCTTATCGCCAACATGACTGTACAATAACCACATCTTTTGTATCATGACACCATGTAGGATGGAACTTGAAACAGAAAATTCACTCTTGCCAAAGCACAAGTCACGGCTCTTTCTATTATTATTATTTTTTAAAAAAAAGAATAAAATTAGTTCTTGGGAAAGTAAAGGATGTTACAAAAGCCTAGTTCTTAGTAAAGTAAAAACATAGTTTGTAGTATGATGAAAGATGTTTTAAAAACCTAGTTATAGTAAAGTAAAAACATAGTGTGCAGTAAAATGAAGACGTCACAAAAATCTAGTTCGAGGGAAGCAAAAAGATATTAACCCCTTATATCCATGGTATCTTTTGTGTTCTGTTCTGTCCAGGTACATGCCCACGTAGTAACATACTCGTTGATTCCCCGTTTCTGACAAAGACTTCGGGATTCCTTCCAGCTTAATTGCCCGAAACGGTGTCTTCCCAACTCCGTTTTATCTTGGTGTTTTTCTTCAAAGACGAAAGGGAAAAGAAAGGAAAGGAATAAAATGGCCCGTGACAGGAGCAAGCTGATGTTCGAATTCTTTCTCTATCGCCCCTTAATGCCCGCCTCTTCCTCTAAACCTTCCACCCCGTCCGCCCCTCCACTTCCCACCGCCTCTATGGCGCCCGAACCGTCCATCATCTCGATCACGCTCGGTGCCCCTCTCCCTATCTCTTTCCCGGTCCCTATCTCTCTCTCTGTCCCGGTCTCTCATCCCACCCCCAGCATCGTCATCGAATCTCCCGGAGCCCCTAAATCCATCCCCGTGTCCGTGTCCGTGCCCCGTCCCGTCCCCGGCCTTCTTCTCCTCCTTCTTCTCCTCCGTCTTCAGCGTCGGCCCTTCGAGCGTGCGACTCCATTTCGGGTGCGCGCTCTTGCACTCCGGGCCCTCGGGACAGAACCCAGCCAGATAAAACTCGCACAGCTTCCTCCTCACGTGCTTCTTGGAGCAGTGAGGTCCCAGCGGGCAGAAGCCCATGTCGTAGTGCGGACACGGCGGCAGCTTGGACGACGGATCGACGTGCAGGTACAGACACTCCTCCCCGTTGGAGCAGTAGCCGTTGCGCATGAAGAAGTTGCACTCGGGCATCTTGCGCAGGTTGTACTCGTGTAGGAATTCGCAGTGTTCGCCTTTTTTGCAGAGCCCGCGCAGCCAGTGCTTGCAGACGAGGGAGTTGAGACCACCCGTCGGTTGGCTGGTCTTGGAGGCATCTTGGACGTGGCGCTCGATGCAGCGCGTGCCGTTGGGGCAGGAGCCGGTTTGGTAGGCTTTGCAGATGGGGCGGTCGGGCGGGAGGCCGACCTGGTGAGTTTGGCGGAGGAAGGGCGAGAAGCGAAAGTGGTACGTTTGGGGCGTGTGGTTGAGGATGGAGGATGCGGCGGCGACGGTGGTGATGGTTGTCATGATGGAGAGCGTTTTGATGGAGGAAAACGGAGCGGAGGAGGAAGAGAGAAAGAGCAATTCTTCCCCGGCGCGAGGCCTGGTTGTCCTTCCGCAATGTGTTCAACTTAGGCGTGAAGTCGCCGATGAGGTCGACACGCGGCGGCCGGCTCGAGACGTGGGTTCTGCTGTTTCGATGCGTGCAGGAAGCCAAGGGTACGGAAGTATGCCGGGGGATGATGTTGCGGAATATGAGATGGATTGCCGGAACAGGAGCTTTGCTTGCGAGTGCTCTTTGGTTGTGGAGTTGCGCAGCTCGCCCGCCCCGCGCCCGCGCTGCGGCGCATGGGAGGCAAACCGGCCCCGGATTTGTCAGCATGAGATGGACAGAACTTGTTGTGCAGGGACGCCGAACATTTCATATGCATGTGCATACGGATGTGTCACACCAAGGTTGTGATCCACGAGCGCCGACCAACTTTGGCAAACTCTGCAAACGACAAGGCAGGGTATAAGTTATATGTGGGTCACTATAGGGCACTTACTTTATACTATCTTTATAGGTGCCTTTTATAAGCACCTATAAAAGATAAAGGTATACTAAGAGTTTTTACATTTTATAAGCAGAATTTATATAAACTACTTTTTTTTTATAAATAGTTGCCTTTTATAGGCATTTATATAAGGTTCTAAGGGCCCTAGCTAGCGTAGTATATAATACTAGTAGATCTATGCATTTAAGTAGGGATTCTATATCTTTATATGCAAATTAGCTAACGAAAATGGCTAGCGTGCTTAAATTATATAAGTTAGGAGGGTTTGCAAAAATATCCTAAGTGTTAGGACTAGGGTAGCTAGGCAAAGGTAATAGGCATATAGTATATTAACTAAAGCTTGCCTCCCCTAAGTTATATATAG
The DNA here is from genome assembly GCA_018360255.1 of Claviceps maximensis. Taxonomy (NCBI): domain Eukaryota; kingdom Fungi; phylum Ascomycota; class Sordariomycetes; order Hypocreales; family Clavicipitaceae; genus Claviceps; species Claviceps maximensis. Next base: position 187,037 of record SRPZ01000023.1, read on the forward strand.
TAATAGCTATGCCCTATATAGTTTATAGTAAAGCGTAAGCAAGTTACATGCATAGCTATTATAGTAGGTTATATATAAGGTCATTGCCTAATAGTTATATATGTATAAGGCTATAATATATATACATTATAAGGCTCCTTATAATTGCCTCTCTTTCTATAGTTACTATCCCTAGTAATAATGCACTTACTAGTTAATTAATAGCTATTAGCTAGTTCTACTATATTAGTAAGAGTTAAAATAATAATAATACTATATGCTTAGCCTAACTATAAAGACTATACCTC